>PVKC010003451.1:0-37849 GCA_004027635.1 Crocidura indochinensis | reverse complement strand
ACCCCCCCCCCACTCAAGCTGTGTGGCCCTCCCTACCAACCCTTCCTAAAGTGGAATATTGCTGGATACTGGACTTAGCCCTAAAGGTCTCCCAATGCAAGAACTCTGCCCAAGACTCCCCTGCCACAAATGTTTCTCCAATCTCAAGAAGGGCAGGGTATATGATGAAAAGGTGTCTGGAAATCCATACCCCACAAGAGAATCTCAAAAGACAATGGGGAAGCCTATACTTCCATCATAAGTATAGGACCGGTATAATACTACCTCTTTATTTTTCATTCCAGTTCTTTATTTTTCACTTCAGTTTTTTTAAATCATTTTAACCATATGTGAGCAAATATATTTTATTTATATTCTTTTTTTTATTTTAACACCTTGATTACATACATAAATGTGTTTGGGTTTCAGTCATGTAAAGAACACCACCCATCACCAGTGCAACGTTTCCATCACCATTGTCCCAAATCTCCCACCTCCCACCCACCCCATGCCTGTACAGGCTTTCCATTTCCCTCATATATTCTCATTATTAGGACAGTTCAAAATGTAGTAATTTCTCTAACTAAACTCATCACTATTTGTGGTGAGCTTCATGAGGTGAGCTGGAACTTCCAGCTCTCTTCACTTTTGTGTCTGAAAATTATTATTATTGCAAGAATGTCTTTCATTTTTCTTAAAACCCATAGACGAGTGAGACCATTCTACTGGGCAGGCGTGGATACAGAGAAATTCCCAGCCTGACGTCACAATCAGGGGACCTTGCTTTGCAGAGTACTTGCTATAGCCGGTTTTCAGTCTAATGGAATGTTCCTGGGTGTCTCAACCCTAGGGTGGACCTCTGGGAGAGCGAGTCTTTTTTTGGGACCAGTTTGGTCCACTCCCACGAAGTCCAGAACAGCAAAGGACAAAGAAACACAAAGAAAAGACAAGACTCACAGTTCTTAGGAGTTGGCCCTACTGGGCAGGCGTGGATGCCTTTATATTCTTATCTTTTTTGGATGTGTGACTTGTCTCTCTGATCTTCTCCCCCCCCACCAAATACACCAACAATATAATGAAGCACCATCTCTCCCTGCAAAGGCGCACTTAAAAAAGGGGAAATCACACGTATGTAAACAAGCTCTTATCTACTAGGGATAAGAACTCATACTTATTTACAATACATGGGAAGCTCCCACCTTGAAAATATGTCATATGGACCTATCTTAGACCCCAGGAGATTAGACACTGACTGTTCAGCCTAGAATCCTCAATCCCAGACATAGAAATGACACAGTTCTGCACAATAGCTACAGGAACCAAATCCCATCCGGAACAGCCTGAATACTGCTCAAACACCAACATGTGCCAGCTCGACTATGTTATAAATGGACATAAGAACAGGGTACGGGGGGCCGGGTGGTGGCACTGGAGGTAAGGTGCCTGCCTTACCTGCTCTAGCCCTGGATGGACCACGGTTCGATCCCCCAATACCCCATATGGTTCCCCAGGCCAGGGGCGACTTCTGAGCGCATAGCCAGGAGTAACCCCTGAGCATCACCAGGTGTGGCCCAAAAAACCAAAAAACACAAAAAAAAAAAAACAAAAACAAAAAACAAGAGCAGGGTATCTTTAAACACAGTTTTAACTTGCCTCTTCTATGGGAACTTATTTTTCAGTAATTTTTCTTTATTAAGAAAAAGAGCTTAGGGGCTGCATATAGTATTGTATAGTTTGCTTTGCATGTACTGACCCAGACCCAGACCCAGATACCTGGCATACCATATAGTCTTCTGAGAATCTCTGGAATAATTCCTGAGTGCATAGTCAGAAGTTAATAACTGAGCATTGCCAAATGTTGCCTCTAAATCCAAAACAAAAAGAAAAAGAAGAGAGCTGAAGGAGTGACAAGATAGAGATAAAACCAGGGTTTAGGCACCTTGCCTTGTATGTAGTTAGTTCTGGTTCCTCTCCTAAATCTGAAAATAGTTCCCTGAGCACTACCAGAAGTAATCCCTGAACAAAGAACCAGGAGTAAGTCTGGCCACTGTCAGGAGTTACTCAAATACCCAACCCACAAAAAGCAAAATAAAATATTTCATACATAACTGACAAATAGCATTAAATATATTTATTACAGCTTATAGTGAATCCCACCAATAACTTTAACTTAGACAAATAAGGCTAGAAAAACAAGGTGTAGAGACACACATTGTTTGTTTTCAGAAATCTTTTGCCATGTACACATAGGCTGCTATATTATTTTAGCAAATTGCATGTTTGTACTAAATTACCTTTTTGCAGAACTAACAAATCAGTTGTACATCATATAGCACAGTGAAGTTAGCATAATGAATCAAAACTTGGGTATGAGAACATTAGTCAAGCTTAATCAACAACCTAGCTATCTTCCATTCTGCCATTCCTATATCAAGAAAAATATCAATACAATAGTTTAAATTTTCTGATTTTATGAGTACCTTTGATTTATTATTTATTTTGTGAGTGCAGTAACCTTAACTTTTAAGTTTGGCTTTTTTTGTTTTTTGTTTGTTTGTTTGTTTTTTTCAGGCCTCACCCATTTGATGCTCAGGGGTTACTCCTGGCTAAGCACTCAGAAATTGCCCCTGGCTGGGGGGGACCATATGGGATGCCGGGAGATCAAACCTCAGTCCTTCCTTTGCTAGCGCTTGCAAGGCAGACACCTTACCTCTAACGCCACCTCGCCGGCCCTGAAGTCTGGATTTCTTTCTCAGCAAGTTCATTAGAATAGTAGTTAGGGTTTGCACTTCATTATGGCTAAAATACAATTTATCAAATACAAAAAGTGGTTCTTAGAAAATCTAATTTAGGAAGAAGAATTTCAAGTAAGCTAGAAAAATGACCTCCTCCACAACCAAAATTTCTCACATTTATAAATAAACAGCTTTCATCTACTACTTCACACTACACTCTGAATTTTGATTGATGCTGCTAATTGAAATATTTTGACAGATTTTAAATGGGCTTTGGCAAATCAATTATGAAGTTCCAACTCTTTTGTTAAAACAGTAGTTCTTTCTGCTTATCCGTACATTCATATTCCTGAATAATACAACTCAGATACCCTATGAAAATCACCATCAGAGGTATACAAGAAACAGTCCCAAAATATCATAAGACCTGTATTATTATCCTGTTTCTGTCACTTTATGTAAACTCTGAACAACTTATTTTTTCTATCACAACTTTATTTTTTTCTTTAAAATTTAAAAGAATATGCATGGACCCTGAAGCAATTTTCTGTGATGACAACTCAATATCTAGTAGTAAATGTAAGTATAATAGCAAATGTTGCTTACAGTAAATTATGAGCAAATTGTTCATATTAAAGACAAGACATTTGTAAGTATTGATATTTTACTTATTATGGCCCTCAGTTATGAAATTGTCTGTCCTGTATGTCATAACTCCAGAGAGTTTACTCCTTTCAGATCAAAAATAGAAATTTATAGTACAAAGTCAAGTTAAACAATTTCAGGTCAGAGGCTGAAGTGTAGCATAGCAGTAGGGCATTTGCCTTGCATGCTACTGACCCTGGTTTGATCTTCAGCATCCCATATGGTCCCCCAAGCCTGCCAGGAGTGATTTCTCAGCACAGAGCCAGGAGTAACCCCTGAGTGCCACTGTTCTGAAACTTTATATGGATGATAATAATTTACCAATGAAAATTAACTGAGAGTATACCTTCTTTTCCAGACTTAATTTTAGATATCACTTTTATAACAAGATAAATATTATGTTCCTGTCTTTGAGATTAGCTAATATTTAATGATTAGATTAATCATTAGATTAAGATTAAGATCAATTAAGATTTCTAATTAGAGATCAGCTAATCTCTAATGAAGATTAGCTTCATAGAAATTATTTGGGAAATGTTTCTGTTCCTTCGGTTCCTGGAAAATTCTGAAATAGATAGAAAGTAGGTCTGCTGTATAAGTTTGAAACACATTCACTAGTGAGTCCTTCTGGGATTGCTTTTGATTTGGGGAATTTTTGATTACCATTTTAATCTCCTCAATAATGAAAAGCCTGTTCATATATTCCAGATCATCTTTCTTCAACCTTAGGAAGTTATAGGAGTCCAAGATTTATCCATTTCTTATAGATTTTCTTGTTTTGTGGCACAAAGTTTTATAAGTAATCTATGATTACCCTTTGAATTTCTGTAGTATCTGTAGTAACCTCATCCTTTTTATTTCTGATTTAGTTTATTATGTTTCACTCTCTTTATGAGTTTTGCGAATGGTTTTTAGATTTTGTTTATTTGTTCAAAGAACCAACTCTTGTTTTCATTGATCTATTAAGTTGTTATTGGGGGTTTCAGTTAATTAATTTCCTTCATAATTTCATTATTTTCTTTGACTGCCTCTTTTTTGGTTCACTTTATTCGTCCTTTTGCAATATTTTAAGCTGTGTAATTATATTATTTTTGTTGGCTCTTTCTTTCTTTTATATGTGATGAATGCTCACAAACTATATATTTTACTCAATACTACATTAGTTATGTCTCAAAAATTCTGACAATTTGTGTCTTCTTTCTTATTTGTTTGTTTACAGGAATCTTTTAATTTTCTTTTAGATTTTCTCTCTTACTCACTAGTTGTTGAATATTGAGCTCTTTTATTTCCAGATGTCAAAATTATTTCTCCTGTATGTTTGTAATTTGCTTCTATTTTTAGTGCATCATGATCTGAAAATATAACATAAATAATTTCTATTATCTTAATTGTATAAAGGTATGTTTTATTATCCAGCATGTGATGTGTCTTGGAGAATGTCCAGTGTGCATTGGGGAAGGTGTATTCAGCTATCTGGGATGAAAAGCCATTTATAAGTACATATAGAGAGACATGTATATGTGTGCATACATAAGCATATGTGTTTATGCATGTCTATATGCATATATAGAATATGTTATATATGTACATATGTATATATGTGTACACATATATAAAACAAGAAATACTCTTCCATTTATTCCTTCAGGCAAGTATATCCTTGTTAAGTTTTAGTCTGACTGGCCTATGAATATAAGTTAGGGCAATGTAGGAGCCTCCTACTATTATTGCGTTGCTATTGATGTCTTTCTTTAAATCTATCCACAATTGTTTTAAATATTTAGTTTTGCCCTTGTTGGATGCAAATATCTTTAAGAGTTTAGGAGTGTGGTTTTTTTCTTGTTGTGCAAATACCTTGATTATTAATAAATGCCCAGCTGTGTCTCTCATAGCCATTTGAAACCTAAAGTCTGTTGTGTGACCACCCCAGATTTTTTAAGGGAATTATGTGCTTAAATGATTTTCCTCCAGCTTTTGGCATTTGGTCTATGTTGGTTCTGATTTTCAGATGTGTTTCGTGCCAGCAGAACAAAAAGTGACTCTTAACTGGTGCATTTGAATAAATGACATTTACTTTGAGAGTGACATTAGTCATGAGACTTTTGTTATCTTTTTTCGGAGTTTGGTTTATTGTTGGGTCTGCCTTGCCGTAAAATTGACCTATCAGTTCTTTTAAGGTTTCTTCCTTTTTAGTCTGTAAAGATTCTGAGAAGTTCTTTATCTGTGAAGCTTAGCATCCTTCCTTAAAAACTAGGTGAAAGTCTTATTAGATGAAGTATTTTTCGTGAAGTATTCATTTGATTAAGTTATGTCACTATATCCCATCACTGCCTTTGAGTTTAAAGGATTGTTGTGATAAATCTGCTGTGAATATTAATGATGCTTCTTTTATATAATTTCCCTTTTTGATCAATAATTTATCATTATTTATGGTTTTCATCACTGTGATTAGGATATGATTTGGGGTACTTTTATTTGGATCTCTTTTAGCTGATACTCTTTGGCATCCAGTATGTAGTTGTATGTACTCTTTATCTCTGGGAACTTCTCAGCAAAAATATCCTTGACTGTTGATTCTTCTTTCTTTTTTTTTTTAATTTTTTTGGGTCACACCCAGTTACTCCTGGTTCTGTACTCAGAAATTGCTTCTGGTAGGTTTGGAGACTGTATGGTATATCGGGGATCAAAACCAGGTCTGTCCCGGGTCAGCAACGTACTAAGCAAATACGTCTTTTCTATGACTCTGCCCCCCTTCATGCTATCACTCTAGACCTTGACTATTGATTCTAAATGGAGTTTTCTTCCTGTATTTCTAAGACACCATGATTCCTATGTTGTTCCTATTGAATTTATCCCAGACTTCTATTGTCATCTGTTTGCTAATACTGAGGAATGTTTTCCATCTTCTTTTCATTTATTTTAAGGCTCTTTTCCAAAGTCTTCTGTTGTAGGGAGGTATTTTATGCAACTCATCTTCCATCTCACTGAGTCTGTCCTCAGAGCTATTACTTTGCTGGTTATGTCCTCCAGTGAGTTTTTTTCATTTTGCCTACCAAGTAATTCATTCCTGTTATTTGTGTTTGAAGTTTCTTCATTTCTTCTCTCGCATTCTCTTGAGACTTCTTTATGGTCCATTTGGTTTGTCCCATGGTTTCTTTGATTTCTTTGGACATCCCCCACATTTTCTCTCTAAATTCCTTATCAGAAAGGCTATATAAGTGGCTAATACTTGTCAGGTTTTTATTCTATAAGCATGGTGAAATTCTGTGTTGTTTCCCCATTGTGACCTTTCAGTGTGTTGTTTTATGTTGTTGTTCTCAGGTTCATTGTTCAGTGAGGTCATGCTCACCTTACAGAGCAGTATGGTTTCATCCCACAACAGAGGTCCCCAGTATCACTTTTATATGCTGTTTTGAACTTCCTCCAATCTTCGTCAGGGCTGTGCTCCCTTCACTGTGCCTTTATGGAGTTTCCTCCTGTCTTGAGTGGACCATGTTCACATCACTATCTATCTGATTTTTCAGAATCAAGTGATTCTGAACCTTTTGTATTTGGCTTCATTTACTTTGCTGCTGTTTTTAAGATTCACATATATTTCCTTGTATGCAAGAATTTCATTCATTTCAATAAATGCGTACTATTCCATATCCTCCCTTATATTAATGGATATTTGGTATATTTCCACATAACTATTAGCAATAGTCTTGCTATATCAACATTTGTGTGCAAGATTTTATATGAATCTGTTTTAAATTCTCTTAAGTTTCTGTAAGTATATAGTAAGGAGTTGAAATGCTTATTCATGTAGTAGTTCTAGTTTAACTTTCTGAATGCTAACATTATTACAATAATGGTACAACTTTAAAGTTCTCTCCATAATAAGGGTTGCTGGTGGATGTTTGAGGAACTACAGAGGTATACAGTACCACCAGAGAGAATATGGTACTGCTACCTTCCTCATATACCCTTCTCATCAGCATCTCATATATATATATTATATATGGAATATAATATATATATTATATATATAATATATATGGAGTTCATGCCTTACAGAAGCCCATAAAAGTGTATGAAAAATTGGCATTAATATTCTGACAACACCCAAGTTTCCCAGGTTTGTATTTTCTTGTATAAAATAAACTCAGAAAAAAATAGTGAAACAATTTTTAATTTATGAAATATGGAAGAGATCAAGAAGAGGGAACATGGTTTCTAATAAATATTTCTCAAGAGTGGGAGAGAGAGAACATTGTAAAAGAACTGTGTACCTCCACATTCAGCTGCTGGAAGCTTCCAGGAATAGATTGTGTCCAATAAAATTAAAGGGAAAAGCAACAGACCAGAGCAGTGCATTTCTGGTGATATGAAAGATGCCGTGTGTGCCATGAAGCAAAGGGAAACCATTACACACCAGAATGCACAAGATTGAGTGGGTGCACCTCACTTCTTCAAGCTAGTCTTATAAAATTTTCTAAGCTGCCCTTTATTGAGTTTTGTTGCTAGGATGTTGTCATGGAAAAGTTTTGGAGTATCTCTTTGGTCTTTGAAAGGCTTGAGCTATTTTGGACTTTAAAAAAAAATCTATCTGAAAGTCAAGAGACACCACACACACACACACACACACACACACACACACACACACACACGCACGCACATAATATGAACTTTTTTACTGTGGCTTCACAAGTATCCATATCCTGGACAACATCTACTCTTTTTGTTTGTATGATCCTCTTGGGTAGTATGAAGTGATAATCTCTCTTGGGGATTTTGATCTGCAATTCTTACTATACTGTTGAAGTTCCTGTACTTGTAAGCCATTTGTATCTTCCCTGGAGACATTGTTCCTCAGTCATCTATCTATTTTTAATTGGGTTATCTTTTTATTATTGAGTTTTCTGTTTCCTTACATTCTTTTTTCCTCTTTTTTTTCCTATACATTATTGATGCAACCACTCATATGTCTGATATAAATTATTTTTTAATATTTTAAATTATTTTAAAACTATTTTATTGTGCAGAAGCTAACTAAACATATCATGAAGGTGTAGGGATATATATAGATAGATAGATAATATAGATATATATTTGGTAGCTAATATGATTTAGTTTTTAAAGGATCTTTCATGTAAACATATGAAGAATAAAATATAAATTGCCAGAGTTGTAGTTCAAGTGGTAGAATCTATTCCTTGCATATGTAAGAATCAAAGTTTGATCACTGGAACATTATTTTCCCCTCCAATCCTGCCTTGTAGTATTGCTAAATATGATATCTGTGAGTATGTCCATTCCATTAACACTACATGAAATCCCTGCAACATTTAAAAAGCACAAAACAGGGGCTGGAGTGATTGTACAGTGGTAGGGTGTTTTCCTTGCATGGGACTAATCCAGGATGGACTTCAGTTTGATCCCCAGCATCCCATATGGCTTCCAAGGCCAGGAGCAATTTCTGAGCGCATAGCCAGGAATAACCCCTGAACATCACCAAAACAAAACAAACAAACAACAAACAACAACAAAAAGAACCCATTAAAGTAAGAAAGGAAAGAACCCAGAATAGGAGGCTAACACGGTGAGTCAGTGTATCTGCCTTGCAAGTATAAAGCCACTAATTCAGTCTCATGTGCTTCCATATACAATGATCATAGTCCCAACAATTATGCTATCTATGCTATCTGTGTCTGACAGCTAACTGTAATGAAGTGATCTTTAGTTGTTCTGAGTTCAGGTGGTATGACCTTTACAACTGATAGGGATGTGACCTCAGAAGATAATTAATGAAGAGCATTGAAAGCCTTGAAAACTGCACTTATTCATAAACCATGGTCCATATCCTTCTTATACTGATGCTGTGCATATTTAAACAATTAAAAAGTAAACCTGAATCTATACCGAAAATGCTACCCACAGAAAGCAAAATAAAACATATAATCTGTATGAGATTCTTTGTATTTCACTAAAATTAAAGGAAATACAAACAAATAATATTTTTCTGGAGAATTTTAGCAGATCGCTGAATGTTAATGCAGAATATTCAACATAGTCAAGTTATAACAAAATTATTGGCACTTAAGAATCAAATTAGAAGCATATATCAAGAAAAAATACCACTATCAGATGTGATAAACTAATCCTCATGTTACAATGTGTAAAATAAAACTTTAATTCAGTTCTATAGCCTGTATGGCTATATAGTTACTTAATTTTGTGAAGTAAAGTTCAACATTTTTGAAAGGAAAGACAAATCAAACTTTATTAGAAAATTGCTCACATATAATAGTTTAAAGTAATACATTATTCTGAGATGACTGAACTTCCTTATAATGGTTTAGAATTTTGTATTAAATAAAAAAATGAAAACATTTGAAAGGACTTATGAGTTAGTATATCATATGCTTATTGTTGATGCACAGTACTAACTGGTCTCTCATGTATTGCAGAATCTCACCCTACAGGATCTTATGGTCTAGTAATCCCCAGCACTCCATATTTTCAGAACATTTCAGAACATGACAATGGTTTAGAAAAATGTATTCAATTTAAGAATGTATACAACCCTAAAAACTTGATGAAAGATAAGATTTACAAATTCAAGAAGCTCAAAGAAATCACAAGAATCTTCACAAGCAGAACTCAAAAAGAAAACATAATCCATAACATTATCCAGTTGACAAAATATAACTCTTAGAAGCAGTTAATCAGGAACTATTCTCTACATAGAGAGGATTAACAATATAAATTATGATAAACAGTCTACTCACAAGACAAAGCAGAAGTCATATGACAGTAGAACATCTTTTGGTAGATGGATAACCAATCAAGATTAATAATCTATAAAATGATGAGGGTAAAATGAGACATTTTTCAGATGCCTTAAAATATTCCTACATTGTGAATTCAATCTTACAAATTTCTTTAGTCTATGAAAGACTAGTAAATGTGTCATGAACAACAAGTAACAACCATTTGTATGTAGTATAGGTATGCATTTCTCTTGCATCCTATAGCAATAATGAGAACATGGTAGAATGTTCATTTTGTTATATCACTGAATACCATCCCAAATCAACCAACTTCTGATTATTTTAGGAATTTTTCACAAAGATTCTCTTACCTTTTCAACCATGTATTATTTTTAATTAGGCATCTTTTCAACATTATCAATTCCACATATAAAGAAAATTACTATGCACAAATATATAATTAAAACAACCAAAGTACAGTTTAGATATACAACATATAAAATACATTAAAATGTTAAATTAAATAATTAAATTAAAAACTAGTTACTTGATCTGTTTTAGTCAATTGTTTTAGTATTCAGTAAACCAATGTTTTTGAATTTTTTTCCTCTGATAATGACTATTAATTTTACTACCCAAGGGACCTCATATTCTACTCTCAGGGCCCCTTTCTTATACAATTTTTACCTGTGATCCTCTTGAATATCCTCAGAGTCTACAAAACCATGCAGCCCCAAGTTGAGAAATGCTGAACTAAAGGAGAGATACTGTATATTTAAATGCTTTTATAAGTATATATATATATTAATTTATTTTCTAAAAAATCTAATCACTTTTCAATCTATAGCAAAGCCTTCCTAGTATTTCTTTTTTCTCATAGGACCCTATTCATGGAGGAAACAATAGAATAATTAGTTGTCAAAATAAAGGAACATTTACATATAGCATGCAATTTAAAAAATGATTCTTAAAGAAAATATTAAAACTAAAATTATTCTAATTTACAAAGGTTTTTGAAATATGAGAATATAAAATGGAATAAACAGCCTCTTCAACAAATGGTATTGGGGAAATTGTGTGACCACATGTAAGAAATTAAAAATTAATCTGTATCTCACACTTTATGCAAAGGTCAACTCAAAATTGATTAAGGACCTTGATATCAGACTTGAATCTATAAAATACATAGAGGAAAACATAGGCAGAAAGTTTCAAGACCTCAAAGAAATCTTCAGCAATATGATGATAGTGGCAATGACTACTGAATCAAAACTGAAGAAATGGTACTTTTTTGAACTAAAACAGTTTTTATGTCAAAATAAATATGATTTAAAACTAAATAGCAGAGCTGAGTGGTACTTAGCACTTATTTGTACTTAGAACTTTATATAAAGGGTTTTTATCCAGAATATACAAATTATTCACATAGATAACCCCCCAAATCTTTAAAAAAATCAAAATTAGGGATAGAAATTTAACAGTCACAGTTCTGAAAAGACCAATAAATGGTCAACAGGCATATGAAAAAATGCTCACCATCATTAGGGAAGTCCAAATCAAGATGACAATATGATATTATCTTATGCCAGTAATGATGACATATTAAAAATACTGGAAACTATGTATGCAGTGATGTGGAGAAAAGGACTCTCAATTCACTGCTAGTAGGAATGATGTCTAGTACAATACCTAGGGAAAACAGTATGAAGAGTTCACAGTAAATTCAGAATCAAGCTGTATTTCACTAAAGGGTGTTTATACCCAGAGAGTAATGAAGCAGTAAGGGAAAATTCAATAATTGCAACATGGATGAAACTAGAATATATTATGTGAAATGAAGCCTGAAGAAGGACAAATAGATGATGTCACTTATATATGGTATTTAAAATAACTACAGGAGGGAATGCAATGGTTTAAATGGGAGTGTACCTGAACAATCTTGATCCCAAACTAGAAGGAAAAATGAGGTGAAAGTAGATAAAGACAGATATGAAGTAATGGGGGGTAGAGGTCAAAACGATTCAGGTACATTGGTGGTGTTAAGGAAGGACAGAATTAAATATCCAAACCAGAGTCAACAACTCTGAAATCATAAGACCCAAACTTCAACAATAAGTCTTGAAAGGGTGCCTGTTAAGGCAGATTGAGAAGAGTGATATCAGATAAACTTTAGGAAATTGATGTGATTGGTGCTGAAACATTTTATGACTAGAACTCAACTATGAATAACTGCAAATAAACTGTGCTTTAAATAATGTATTTAATTGGGTCTTTAAAAATGGGCAAATCCTTGGGAAGAAATGTAAAATTACTGATGATTTTGGTTCTGTAATGATGTGCATGTGAAAATACCAATAGCAGTATTGTAAATCAGATAACCTCAATTTAAAAAATTGTATTCAAACTATTAAAAATACTCACATAAAGGGTGATATGGCTCCATAGTATAGAGAGTTCTGTTCATGTGAAGAATTTAGGTTTATTTTTCCTGTCACATATACACAAAGTATTCATATGAGTAGAGGAAAAACAGGTGAACAATTGTCATTATTATCATTTTTAATACTTCTTTTAACAATTTTTTTCTCTCTCTTTTTTTGTTTTTGTTTTCAGTTTTGGGGGCAGACCCGGTGACTCTCAGGAGTTACTCCTTCTATGTGCTCAGAAATTACTCCTGTCTTGGGCGACCACATGGGACGCCGGGGTTCTAACCGTGGTCAGTCCTGGGTCAGCTGTGTGAAAGGCAAATGCCATACCGCTGCGCTATATCTCAGGTCCCACCCCCAAAAAATTGTTTCTCTGTTTATTTATTTATTTATTTTTGGTTTTTGGGCCACACCCGGTGACACTCAGGGGTTACTCCTGGCTATGCGCTCAGAAGTCTCTCCTGGCTTGGGGGACCATATGGGAAACTGGGGGATGAACTGTGGTCCATCCAAGGGTAGCACAGGCAAGGCACCTTACCTACAGCGCCACCGCCCGGCCCGTTTCTCTTTTTAAAATAATCCTTTTTGTTTTCAGGCCACACTCAGTAATGCTCAGTGGTCACTATTGTTTTCTCACTCAGGAATCACTTATGATGGTGCCTAAGAGACCACATTGTATACCAGGGATGGAACCTAGGTTAGTTGCATGTAAGACAAATGCCCTATGCTGTACTAATTCTTTAGCCCCTTCAGGCACTGGCTCTAAATTTTAAAAGTTGCAATCATTTTATCGAAGTGGACTGTCATAATTTTTTATGCTATAATTCTTACCTCATATAGTTGTTGATTAATATCTTGCAACCTCCTAGCATTTCTGATGTGCAGCTTAATACCACTACTGGTGTATAAGATTCACCCTATACATTACCATAAACTTTCTTTTACCCCATTCCTTCTTTTATTTCTTAGGATGCTGTGATTCTTTATTTGTTTATTGCATGAACATTCATTGAGTAAAATACATATTTTTAATTAATAATTTTATTGTGAACGAAGTGGATTACAAATCTTTCACAGTAATATTTTAAGTACATATCGGCATTGAACCCAAGGCATTACCGCCACCAGTGTTGTCCTCCGTCCACCCCTGTTCCCAGCATGCATCCCATAGCCCCCTCCTTTGTTCCCCAGTCTGCTAGTATAAGCAGTTCCTTCTGTGTCCCGTTCCTTTTGGTCAGTTTTTCCCCTTTCTTACCATACGTTCACTCAGTATAGGAGCTAGTTTTGCTTCTTTTTCCCAGCTTGCTATTGGAATTTCTATTCCACATATGGGGGGAGCTATCTGGTAATTAACTTCCCCTTTAAAAAACATATTTTATTTAGCATAGTCGCCTAGAGCACAATCAAATTGGTCTCAAAGGGCACATGGCAGAGTCATACTACATTGATTATATGACAGCTTTGTCCAGTCAAATGTCAGTGAATGTTAAGACTTACTTTCTTTTAGCTGTTCCTTACTTTTTTTTTCTTTACCAATAGAATTGAGTCTCCAAATACATGTTTGATTTCAAGCATCAGAGTCATAATGGCCATATAGAATGCTTCCAAGTCTAGTCCCCCTTTTCAACTTTTTGGAAAATCTTTCTCCGCATGCACATACCAGGTGTGTGCCTGTGCACTATTTCCTGTGTCCTAATCCAAGATATATTCAATAACACGATGTTTTAGTCTCCATGGTTTTCATTTATTTTTATTTTATTTTACTTTATTTTATTTATCTAGTCTTATGACTTGGTCTGGCCTTGTAATCTGAAATAAAACATGCTATGGTTTTACTCCTTTTTATTTATAATGCCTTCTTTTGCATTCCAACATGATATATCCTAGAGAACATCCTATGTTCACCTATGAAGAATATTTATTCATTATTTTGACCTGTTTATTTCTGTACTTATCTACCAAGTCTAGCCACTTTCTCCATTAAAAACTAATTTTTTTTTTTTTGGTTTTTTGGGCCACAGCCGTTAGATGCTCAGGGGTTACTCCTGGCTATGCGCTCAGAAATTGCCGCTGGCTTGGAGGGACCATATGGGATGCCCGGGGGATAGAACCACGGTCCTTCCTTGGCTAGCGCTTGCAAGTCAGACACCTAACCTCTAGCGCTACCTTGCCGTCCCCCATTAAAACCTATTTTTCCTTAATTCTTTGAATGATACATATGTTACTCTAAATGATGTGTTGAGGAATACTATAATTATTGTGTTATTGTATGTATACTCCTTGAGTTCTGCTAATAATTATTTTGTTTATATGGGTGCCCTGTTATGTGAATATTGATGGAAATCATGTTTTCTTGATCAATTTCTTCCTTAAACATTATATAATATCAATCCTTGCTTCTAATTAGCCTTTTCTTTTCTTTTTTCTTTTTTTCTTTTTTGTTTTTTGGGTCACACCCAGCAGTGCTCAGGGGTTACTCCTGGCTCCATGCTCAGAAATTGCTCCTGGCAGGCACTGGGGACCATAGCCTTTTCATTTTACCATTTTTCTTAACGACCAGAATTTACAGTACTATGAATTAAACTTTTATGCTTCTAACATTCCAACACCTTACCCATTACCACAGGCCTGATTCCCTTTACCAATATCCCGAGGAGCCCTCTGAGTCATTCCCCACCTATGTAAACACTTTATAGCAAGGATACAATAGCCAAGGTTATTGAAACTGGAGAATTTATGTTATTGCCTTTATCAGTGGAAATTCTAACTTACTGGATAAGTTTTCCCTGCATTATCAAATTTTAACTTCCTTCACTTTTTTTTCTGATTTTGTCTTTATAGTTAATTCAAGACACTCTTTTATGCATAGTATAGATGAATTGTACTTAGATTCATTAATTAGTGAATGAAGATCATTCACATTCCAAAAATTATTGACATTTGGGGCTTAGTTATTGTCATTTATCCTTTCCATGGTTGTTTAATAGTTCTTCTATTTCTTTTTTATTTTTATATTTTTATCTTTATATAATTTGATTACAAACATGATTGTAGTTGGGTTTCAGTCACATAAAGAACACCTTCCTTCAACAGTGCAACATTCCCATCACCAATGCACCCAATCTTCCACCTCTCTACCCACTACCCCACCTATATTTGAGACAAGCTTTCTACTTCCCTCATTTATTCAGATTTAATGTTAGTTGTCAGTGTAGTTATTTCTCTAACTGCACACACCACTCTTTGTGGTGAGCTTCCTATCCTGAGCTGGTCTTCCAGCCCTCATCTATATTGTCTCTGAGAATTATTACAAAAAAATGTCTTTTATTTTTCTTAAAACCCATAGATGAGAGATAGTATTCTGGCTCTATATCTCTCCCTCTAACTTATTTCACTCAGCATACTAGATTCCATGTGCATACATGTATAGGAAAATTCCATGACTTCATCTCTCCTCATAGCTGCATAATATTACATTGTATGTATTTAGCACAGTTTCTTTAACCATTTAATTATGGAAGGACATCATGGTTGTTTCCAAAGTCTGGCTATTTTAAATAGTGCTACAATGAATATTGGTGTGAGGAAGGAATTTTTAACTTGTATTTTTGTGTTCCTAGGGTATATGCCTAGGAATGATATAGCGAGATCATATGGGAGCTCAATTTTCAGTTTTTTTGAGGAATCTCTATGTTATTTTCCATAAAAGCTGGACTAGACAGCATTCTCACCAGCAGTAAATGAGAGTTCCTTTCTCTCCACATCCCCTCCAGCACCAATTGTTCTTGTTCTTTGTAATATGTGCCAGTCTCTGTGGTGTGAGATTATATTTCATTGTTGTTTTGATTTGCATCTCCCTGATGATTAGTAATGTGGAACATATTTATATGGGTCATTGGCCATTTGTATTTCTTCTTTGACAAAGTGTTTATTTCTTCTCCCCATTTTTTGATGGGGTTAGATGTTTATTACTTGTAATGTTCTTTCAGTGTCTTGTATATTTTGAATATTGGCCCCTTATCTGATGGGTAATTTCTCCCATGCAGTGGGTGGCTCTGCCTTTGAGGTGCAGAAGCTTCTCACCTTAATATAGACCCATCTGTTTATCTCTGCTCCCACTTGTTTGGAGAATTCTGTTTCCTCCTTGAAGTGGCCTTTAGTTTCAATGTCATGGAGTGTTTTACCTACATGTTGTTCTGTATACTTATGGTTTCAGGTCTGATATCAAGGTCTTTAATTCATTTGGAATTTACCTTTGTACATAATGTTAGCTGGGGGTCTGAGTTTGCTTTTTTGCAAGTGAATAACCAGTTCTGCCAACACCACTTGTTGAAGAGGCTTTCCTTGCTCCCTTTAGGATTTCTTGCTCCTTTATCAAAAATTAAGTGATTGTATACTTGGGAAACATTTTCTGAGTATTCAAGCCTTTTCCACTCATCTGAGGATCTGTCTTTATTCCAATATCACGCTGTTTTTGATAACGATTGCTTTATAATACAGTTTAAAATTGGAAAAGTAATGTCTCCCATATTCCTTTCCCAGTGATTGCTTTGGCTATTTATGGGTGTTTACTGATCCAAATGAATTTCAGAAGTGTTTGATCCACTTCTTTGAAAAATATCATGGGTATATTGAGAGGGATTGCATTAAATCTGTACAATGCCTTCGGGGTATTGCCATTTTCATCATATTACTCCTGCCAATCATTAAGCAGGGTATGTGTCTCCATTTCCATATGTTCTCTTATTTCTTGAATCAGGGTTTTATAGTTTTCTTTGTATAGGTCTTTCACGTCTTTAGTCAAGTTGACTCCAAGATATTTGAGTTTGTGTGACACTAATATAAACAAAGTTGTTTTTTAATGTCCATTTCTTCTCTATCATTATTGGTGTATAAAAAGACCATTGACTTTCGCATGTTAATTTTGTAGCCTGTCGTATTGCTATATGAGTCTGTTGTTTCTAAAAGCTTTTTCGGAGAGTCTTTACTAGTAAAGACTAGATTCATTGTGCATAGATGTATAGGAAAATTTCATGACTTCATCTCTCCTGACAGCTGCATAATATTTCAATCCCCCAAATATAAGTAATTTTTGGAATTTGAATGATCTGCATTCACTAATTAATGAATATAAATACAATTATCTGTACTATGCATAAAAGAGTCTTACATTAACTATAAAGACAAACTCAGAAAAAGAGGTGAAGGAAGTTAAAATTTGATAATGCAGGGATTACTAGACTAAGAAGACTAGTCTTTTTCAGAGAGTCTAAATATAGTATCATGTCATCTGCAAACAGTAAGAGCTTGACCTTTTCCTTTCCTATCTGGATGCCCTTGATATATTTTTCTTGCCTAATAATTATAGCAAGTACTTCCAGTACTATGTTGAGAAGGAGTGGTGAGAGATGATAGCCTTGTCTTGTACCACAATTTAGAGGAAATGCTTTTAGTTTTTCTCCATGGAGGATATTTTTCATTGGTTTGTGGTATATGGCCTTAACTATATTGAGAAAATTTCCTTTCATTTCCATCTTGCTGAGAGTTTTTATCAAGAATGGGTTTTGGGCCTTATCAAATGCTTTCTCTGCATCTATTGGTATGATCATGTGGTTTTTATTTTTCTAGTTGCTAATATTGTGTATTGTGTTGATAGATTTATGGATGTTATACCATCTTTGCATTTCGAGGATGAAACCTACTTGGTCATAGTGAATGGCCTTCTTAATGAGGCATTGGATCCTATTTTCCAGGGTTTTGTTGAGGATCTTTGCATCTTTGTTCATCAGGAATATTGGTCTGTAATTTTCTTTTTTGGCAGCATCTCTGTCTGGTTTTAATATCAAGGTGATGTTGGCTTCATAAAAACTATTTAGAAGTGTTCCTGTTTTTTTTTTTTTCAATTTCATGAAAGAGCCTGGATAGCATTGTTAGTAGTTTTTCTGGAAAGGTTTGAAAGAATTCATTAGTGAATCCATCTGGGCCTGGGCTTTTGTTTTGGGGCAGACATTTGATTAACATTTTAATTTCCTCAATGATGATAGAGGTGTGGGTGGGGTTTAGATGTGCTACATCCTCCTTATTCAACCGTAGAAGGTAATAAGAGTCCAAGAATTTATCCATTTATTCCAGGTTCTGATGTTTAGTGGCATGGCGTTTTTCAAAGTAATCTCTGATTACCCTTTGAATCTCTGCAATATCTGCAGTGATATCCCCCTTTTCATTTCTAATATGGGATATCAAGTTTCTCTCTCTCTCTCTGTGAGTTTTGCCAATGGTCTATCCATTTTGTTTATTTTTTCAAAGAACCAACTTCTGCTTTTAGATATTTCAGATAGTATTTTTTGTTTCCACTTCATTGATTTCTGCTCTAAGCTTTGTTATTTCCTTCTGACTCCCTATTTTTGGTTCCCTTTGTTGATGATTTTCTAATTCTATGAGCACGTCACTAAGCTATTCATGTATGCTCCTTCTTCCTTCCTGATGTGTGCTTGCAAAACTATAAATTTTCCTCTCAGGACTGCTTTTGCTGTATCCCATAGGTTCTGATAGTTTGTGTTTTCATTGTCATTTGTTTCCAGGAAAGTTTTGATTTCCTCTTTGATTTCATCTCGACACAGTGGTTTTTCAGTAGCACGCTCTTTAATGTCCAGTTGTTAAAGTATTTCTTCTGTGCCCCTGTGTAGTTCACATCGAATTTCAGAGCCTGTGGTCAGCAAAGATAGCCTTCAAAATTTCTATCCTCTTGATTTTATGGAGGTATGTTTTATGTGCCAGCATGTGATCTATCCTGGAGAATGACATTGGAAAAGAATGTGTATCCAGGTTTCTAAGGATGGAGTGTCCTGTATATATCTACTAGGCCTCTTTCTTCCATTTCTCTTTTTAGGTCAAGTATATTTCTGTTGAGTTTCAGTCTGGTTGACCTATCAAGTGTTGAGAGGGCTGCGTTGAGGTCTCCCACAATTATTGTGTTATTATTGATATCCTTTTCAATTATTGTGTTATTATTGATATCCTTTTTCAGATTTGTCAACAATTATATTAAATTCTTTGCTGGTCCCTCATTGGGTGTGTATATGCTTATTAGTGTGATTTCTTCCTCTTGCACATATCCCTTGATTAGTACAAAATGTCCATCTTTGTCCCTTACAACTTTTCTGAATCTAAAGTTTGTGTCATTTGATATTAATATGGCCACTCCAGCTTTTTAAAGGTGTTGTTTGCTTGGATGATTTTTCTCTAGCCTTTGATTTTGATTCTATGTTTGTTATGACTATTCAGGTGTGCTTCTGTAGGCAGCAGAAGGTTGGATCCATCTTTTTGATCCATCTGGTCACTCTGTGTCTCCTAACTGGTTCATTTAGTTCATTGATGTTGAGGGAAATGATTGTAATGGGATTTAATGTCATCTTTGTGTATAAGTTTTGTGTGTCTTTTGGTCTGTCTTGTCTTAAAGTAGACCTTTCAGCTTTTCTTTTAAGACTGGTTTTGCGGGACCTGGGAGATAGCATGGAGGTAAGGCGTTTGCCTTTCATGCAAAAGGTCATCAGTTCTAATCCCGGTGCCCCATATGGTCCCCCGTGCCTGCCAGGAGCAATTTCTGAGCATGGAGCCAGGAGTAACCCCTGAGCGCTGCCGGGTGTGACCCAAAAACCACGAAAGAAAAGACAACATTTAAAAAATTAAAATTTAAAAAAAAAGACTGGTTTTGCATCTATAAAGTGTCTGAGCTTTTGCTTATCCTTAGAAGATATGTATCCTTCCTTCAAACCTGAATGTGAGTTCAGTTGGGTGCATATTCTAGGTGAAGCATTCATTTCATTCAGTCTTGTCACAATATCCCACCACTGTCTTCTGGCCTTGAGAGTTTCTTGTGACATGTCTGCTGTAAACCTAAGGATGCTCCTTTGAATGTATTTTCCTTTTATGATCTTGCTGCTTTCAGTATTATATCTCTATATGTGGAATTTGTCATTGTGACTGGGATGTGCCTTGGGTCCCTTTACTTTTTATCTCTTTTATCTTGTACTCTTTGGGAATGTTGGATTTGATTACATGCAGTCTTTAGCTCTGGGAGATTCTCTGTGATGATATCTTTGACTGTATGATTCTTCCTACCCAGGCCTCGGTCTCCTCCTGGGCCTCTGGACTCCAATGATTCTTATGTTGTTTCTGTTAAAGACTTCTATTTTCATCCGTTCAAATTCTTTGAATGCTTTTTCATTGTCTGATCATTTACCTTAAGGTTCTTTTTCCAATCTCTTCTGCTGTATGGAGTTATTCTGCATTTCATCTTCCAGTTCACTGATTCTATCCTTGGCTGCTGTTACCCTGTTGGATAGACTTTCCATTTAGGTTTTTGGTTCAGCTACTCTGCTTTTCAGACCTGTTATTTCAGGTTGGAGTTTTCTGATATCTATCTTCGTATTCTTTTCAGCCTGAGCAATGTTTTCTTTGATTTCTGTGAGAATCCTTCATATTTCTATTCTAAACTCCTTATCTGAGAGATTAATCAGATGGTATTGTTTTAGGTCTTCAGAGATATCATCTTCATTCTCTGTGCATGGTGCTTGCCTAAGAGGTTTCCCCATTGTCATGCTTGTAGTTTTATTTTTTCCTACATGTTATGGTGGGGTTCATTAGTTAGAAAAAGTGTGCAGCAGCAAGACAAAGTGGAGCTGCTGTGTACCTATGGCCCCACCCTGGTTGGGTGGGTCCAAGACTCCTCAGTTTCTGAGTTTCCCATGGGGGGGCACTCTCCAGGTGGGTGCACCTAGATAACCCTCAATGGCAACCATGGTGGAGGCCTGCACTCACCCCAGTCAGACAGATTCAAGAACCTTAGTCTCTGGTTTCTCATGGAGGACACTCTCCAGGTGGGTGTGCCCATACCTCTCAGTGGACAGCTCTGTTTTTATTCTCATTTATTTCTTATTTTTATGTGAATGTTTTTTCTCCTTATGCTTCTCTCTATATTACAATGTTTTATTTTTGTTTGGGGGATTTTTTTATTTTGGGATTCATACCTGACACCCCCAAAATCTAGGAGATATAGTAATCTATTATATATAGTAGATATAATGATCTCAGGGGTTACTCCTGAGTTTGCACTCAGGAATTATTCCTGGAACTGCTCAGGGACCATATTGGATGTAAGGGATCAAACGTGGGGCAGGCTGGTGCAAAATAAGCAACCTACCTACTCTATTAGCACTCTGTCCAGTCTGTTTTACAGTACTTTTGTTCTGTATCTCAAGTCATATTTTTGTTTTATGTTTAACAAGATGTGTCTCTATCTGTAACATAGTTTTTTATTGTTTTTTTCTTTCTATCTTTCCCTTTATGGTAGGGGACACACCTGGAGGTGCTGAGAGCTTACTCCTAGCTCTATACTTAGGGATCACTCCTGACAAGACTCAAGGGTTCATAGAGAGTACAAGGATCAAACCCAGATGGACTTTAAGTCAAGTCTGGTCAAGAAGTCTTTTATAAAGCAAAAGCCATTGCAGAAACATCTCATAGTGAAACAAATAAACATAATATCATAGAGAAAAATGTTCAGAAGGAAGTGCCCAAGCTAAGGGTCCAGGAGTATCACAAAGACAAAATCATAGAGTAAGGCATATTGGTAAGAGGGAACTTCTTAAGTGTCTCAACCCATAAAAGATAGCAATTATGTGATGAGATGAGATGTTAACTAACTATTTTGACAATCATTTTGCACAATATAAAGGCATTAAACCAACACTCTTCAGACTACATGTATAGACTGTGAAAAATCATGTAATTCATAACAAAGTTTGGAGAAAATGAATAAAATAAAAGAAGACAGTAAGGGAAAGAGTATAACTGACCATAAAAAGTAAAGACATCAAAGAACCACATCATTGGAGGTCTTGTGGGACTAAGGAAGTAATTCCACATGAGGAGATGGCACTTTAAGAACTGGTAGATGAGTGATTTGATCTAAATTGTATTGGTAAACCACCAGGAACTCTTTGAGCCTTAATAGAGAATTTTAGTTTAGGAGTGCAAGAGAGGAAGCTGGTTCTTGGAAGAACATATTAAATTTATCAGAATACAAATGAACTAGATACAAAAGCAGCTTTATCAATTAAAGAGAGTTCCTTCCATTATAACTACATGCATTCACTTGGTCAAGGACTGATCTATCAGAATAGCTTTAAAGATAAAAATATTCAAATGCTTAGGTTTTGTACTGACCCTTTGTAAAGTTTGATTACCTAAGTGCTGAGGCCTTTGCTTTTGTTTTGCTTCAGGAGCCAAGCTGCTCAATCACCTATTTTTGTTTATATTGTCCTCAAATTTTTGTTTAATATTTTTCCAAAGTTACTTTCAAAAATAGCTACTCCTTATAAAGCATTCTTAGACTTTTCATCCCATTACACTAGATTCTTATTATTCTATGTCTGTACTCCAAGGAGAAAAATATCAAAAGTTTAAGGTATATAATTCTCAAGTTGTAATGTATGCCATTGTAATACAATCATTGTACAAATGGCATTCAGTTAGCATATTCCTTTTTTATTTATTCCAATTTTCTCTTTCAATCATGAAAAATTTTCCATAGCATTGTTCACTAAATACCATATATACTCAAGTAAAAGCTGATGCCTTATTTTACCCTAAAAACTGGGAAAACTTAGTGACTCGAGTATAAGCCATGATGAAAAATGCAGCAGCCACTGCTAAATTTCAAAAATAAAAATATATACCCCCAAAATTACAATAATTGAGGATCAGTACATAAATGAATAAGTAAATACATGATTACATTTACAATACACAATTGTTTGATATACTCTATACCACTACCATAGCACATTAACCTATAGTGTTCAATGACAACTTAAATATAGTGAATAAACAATTTCAGACTGTAAAGCATTATAAATAAATGGTTAAAAATCCTGAATCCTTATACTCCAAAACCCCTGGTTATAAGGATTCAGGATTTATAAACATTTATTTACTTGAATTTACTACCTTAAATGGTTTTTTTCACTTAATTCAGTGTGCCATTGAATACTGTGGCTTAAATAGTTCAGTGGCATACAGTTCAGTTCAGCCACCTACCTCTTCAGCTCAGCCACAATTTGTGCACTGAGCTGAAGCACTGCCCCCTCTAGCAGATGGCAGAAGGTGACTGGAGACTACGTGTATTTGATTCTGTGCACACGCACGGAATCAAATAACCTTATGACCTGAGTATAAGCCAAATTCGGGTTTTCGGCACAAATTTTGTGCCAAAAAACTCAGCTTATACTTTAGTGTATAGGTACTTAAATATCATTATTTCCTGTTTCTCACTCTAATGGAAAAATAATTTACCCTGTAGTTATATAAACCTATTCAAGAGATTTTTAGTGTCTAATTATTTGTCTTAAATACGTGTTTATTAATTTTTTTTTTTTTGGTTTTTGGGCCACACCCGGTGACGCTCAGGGGTTACTCCTGGCTATTCGCTCAGAAGTCGCTCCTGGAAGGCACAGGGGACCATATGGGGAACCAGGGAATCGAACTGTGGTCCATCCTAGGTTAGCGCAGGCACCTTACCTCCAGCGCCACCGCCCAGCCCCTTAAATATATGTTTAAATGACTGTATTTTATTTTAATAATAAATGACACCTTTCTTCCAGTTAAAATATTTTGCCTTCATTCTTGCTTTGTGTTTCACCCTACTTTACCTTATGAAAGTCTTCTAGTCTTTTAATTAAAAAGAAAGCCCCTATACAATCTTAGTTCATAGAACATGTTTGAGCTGAGTTCCTAAATATGACTACTTTGAGTTGAAATAGGAAAAGGAACTTAGACTCAAATATCAAATAATACAAATGGATATTTGAAATTAATGATCTTTATTTAGAAACTTAGAGATCAGAATTAGGAAAGTTGATGAACTAAACTACATGATTATATATACTTCCATTTATCAAAGGCTTAATTCTCTGATATATAGGATGCTACTTTCCTTTAAAGCATAATTAAATTTTATAAATACAAGTCTTCCTAATCCATATTATTCTTATCAAACCCACTTTACTCTCTATAGAACAAATTAAAGCCATGATGACCACAATCAAATGTGGTCATTAGGAGTTGTGAAACATATGTTCATCTCTATATTCAATGAAAATAATATTTTTCCATAATACCTATCCTTAAAATAAATTTTAGCATAAATTATTAAATGGTAAACACTTTGCTGTTTTATTAAACTATAAAAATATATTTATCAAAAGTATAATCAATATTCTTTATGTTAACTTCAAAAATTATTCTTGGTTCAATAAGACAAAATCAGAAAACATGTCACCTTTTGATCTGTGCAAAAGCCAAGATCGCTATATACTGATGACTGGATGTTATAACCAAGACTGGACAGTAGCATCCAGGGGCCAACAACAACAACAAAAACAGTAACAAAAAGCTCTAGTCTACCTTTTGGTCTATGATCTCTTCAACAAACAAGATCTCCAATTCCAGAGGTCTGACTGAGACAACTGCAACTGAACGGGTTTTTCGGAAACATAACTAAAGACTTTCTCCCAGGCTCCATCCTAAGAGCAACATAATGACCAAGACTACCAACTACAGAAGATGGATTAAAACGACACTGAAGAAGCAGAACTTCTAGAACCACAAAGACTCCATTCCTTGAGCTGCACAGTCACCAAGATCTCTAGATACAGAGGTTTGATTTTACAATCCAAGATGAAGCAGAAGTCTTCCATTCACCACAAAAGCACCAAAGGGAGAGTAATGAACATACAAGGAGTCTATAGTTAATCCCATGATAGTATACTTCAGGGGTGGAGAAACCAAAGGAATTCCCTCTATAATATTCCCCAATAGTTACTGTGCCTATTCAAGGGGGGAGGGTGTGGGAAAGAAAAGGGAAAAAAAGCACAAAGCAATCATTTTTCCACATATTTATTTATCTATTGATCAGGTTTTTTTTTGACGTCTTTATTTTGGTGTAGAGATTGAAGTTGATATCACCAATATTATTTTATTTTACTTTATTTTATCTTATCTTTCTCTTTCTTTTTACACTCTGGCATGATTTGATTTCAGAACTGAGACTATTGTGTGGTGCTTGTCTTTATTGTTCTAGTGCTCACTGGATATTTAATTTGATGTTTCTTTCTGTATTGTTGTGGTATTTCAATTACCTTTTTTATATTCTCTCTCAAACTGAGGCTGAAAAACCTCTAGAAGGACTCCACCCATTTTCAGTGTATTTGAATTCTTTATTTTTATTTTTTATTTTGTACCCCAAACTATTGCTTTTCTTTCTTTCAAACAAAAACACATAACTCGATTTATCCAGCTCCACCTCTTAGTAGAGGGGGAAACAAGGGAGGGTACCAGGACCAAACAGATATATGATCACTAATAGTAAGCTAGACATAACGGGGCCACCTACTCTAGCAGCCCAGGGGGTGATGATGGGGTATAAGGGTTGCAGAAAGGGAACTGGAACAGGAGGAGGACAAATTTGGTGATGGGTATTCCCCTGGTTCAATGTTAATATGTGCCTAAAATACTACTGTGAAAGATATGTAAGCCATTATGATCAAAATTAAAATTAAAAAAAATTATGCTGGATTAAGAATTAATTACTTTCTCAAGAACCATTTTATTTCAAATATCTCTTGATTAGATAGAATGAGATAAATAATCACCATATCATATTTTTTTTAAATTTTCATTTCTACCACTCATACTGCATTCTCTCCCTCTACCCTTTCCAGAGGAAAGGGAGAACGATCGATCATCAGTGGCAAAAGGCAGCCACAGAAGCAACTTGTAGAGCTGGCTCACGCTCAGGAGAGGACGCTCTGGCTTCAGGTGCTCTACATGATCAGAGAAACTTCTCTAGTTACATACTATAGAAATGATTCCTGATAGTATAGTCTTACCAGATTATATTTTTTATGAACTCTTCATTACTTTACAATATTATAGAACTTCAGCGTCCTAAACACTTTACATTTCCACACGTGTATAATTATCTTTACTTCAAAAACCAAATTTCCAGTACCATACCTCCACCAAAAATTATTTTCTCCCCACCATTTCCCACCATGGTTCCAATGAATCTAGAGATTAGTTTTGCTGGCTTTTTCAGTTATTTTAGTAATTAATATTTCACATGATTGAAATAACACAGAAATAGTCTGTTAATTCGTTTCTCATTTCACTTGGCATAGTCACTTAGGTTTACATCATTTCACCACAAAGGACACAATTTAATCTTTTTAATGCCAGAACAGTATTCTCTGGATATATATATCTATCTATATATATATATATGAATATTTATATGTATCAGATTATTTGTCCAGTCACCTATTAATGAACATTTAATTTGACACTGTTTATATATTGTGCTTTATAAATAATTCTGTTGTGCATATGGTGGTGTATGCACTTGACCATGTTCTGTTGAAAGGTTAAAGGAGTCAATCTACCAAATTATGTTCACATAGAGAGGCAGCACAGGTACACTGTGTTAGGCATAGGAATGAACTTTCAGGCTGTGGATTTCCCTGTGTAGAATTAATCTATAAAGTAGAATAGTGATGTCTACCTTATTGTATTGTTAAATAATTATGTTCATTAAAACCTACAGAACACTTAGTGCCTAGCTCATAACAACAGTCAAACATGTTGGTAATTATTTGTTCTAGATTGTGATTTTATATTTGCATTCTTAAATCTGAATATCAGGATCATGAATTAACATAGAATTTCTCTATATTGTCTAATTACTATAGACTTTATCACTTGAACAAAAATAAGACTTAGAGTAACTGACAGAACTCACTTGTTTGGTTTTCTATTTTTTATTCTTTGCACTCTCATCTCAGTAACTTAACTTGTCTAAAAATCTTAACTCCTCAAATCCTCGATTGTTTTTATTATGTGCATTTCATCTCATCTCTTATCCCCCTCCAGCTTTGTAAGTCCATTCAGACCCAAGCAAAATTACTTATTATTCTTACCCTCAGGGTGAAAACTTCAAAAGTCTTATCACATTAGTTATGGAACTCATTCTACCTGCATCTTCTTCCCTTGTTTGATCAAATAGTCAGCCTCAAGTCTTTCTTTTGGATTGATACATGAACCAAGCACTTTTTAATATTCTTTAGTTCAATCATAGTTCTGAATTTTAAATGAGATCTACAGAGCATTCTTTTTGCTCACAATTTTGAAAGATACAATTCTACAGTTTTTATAAGTATCTAAATTGATTTTATTTTAACATTTTTCATATTAATTAACAGCTGATATAGATTTGAGGATAAAGTACATAAATTTTTCTAATGTTTTATGTCATGATATCCTCGGTTTATATTCTTCTTTTTTTATTTTTACTCCCCCCTGGTTTAAATTCTGATTTTAGCTAATGAATGCACATGTATATCTTGCTTATATGTTTGTAAAATATTTTATTCAGATATTTTATTTAATTTTTTATACAGGTCTTGGAATTTCCCTGCAATGATGGCCCTCGTTGTTGATACTTCATGAGGGTTTTCTTTCTGTGTTTCTGGAACTCAAATGAGTCTCCTGATATTTCTGTTGAGTTTATCAAAAACTTCTATTTTCTTCTTTTTATACTTTTTTACTTATTTAATTTTATTAATATCTTTATTTAAACACCTTGATTAAAAATATGATTGAAGTTGTGTTTCAGTCATGTAAAGAACACCTCCCTTCATTGGTGCAACATTCCCAGCACCAATGTCCCAAATCTCCCTCCTCCCCACCCTACCCCCACATGTACTCTAGACAGGCTTTCCACTTCCCTCATTCATTCACATTCTTATGACAGTTCTCAGTATAGTTATTTCTCTAACTGCACTCACCACTCTTTTTGGTGAGCTTCATGGATCTTCCAGCCATCCTCTCTTTGTCTCTGAGAATTATTGCAAAAATGTCTTTAATTTTTCTTAAAACCCATAGATGAGTGAGACTATTCTGCATATATTTCTCTTCCTTTGACTTATTTCACTCAGCATAATAGATTCCATGCACATTCATGTATAGGAAAATTGCATGACTTCATCTCTCCTGATGACTGCATTATATTTCATTGCGTATATGGACCACAGTTTCTTTACCCATTCATCTGTTGAAGAGTATCTTGGTTGTTTCCAGAGTCTGGCTATTATAAATAGCACGGCAATAAATATAGATGTGAGGAGGGGATTTTTGTATTGTTTTTTTTTGTATGTGTGTGTGTGTGTGTGTGTGTGTGTGTTCCTAGGTTATATCCCTAGGAATAGTATAGCTGGATCATATTGGAGTTCAATTTCCAGGTTTTGGAGGAATCTCCATATCGCTTTCCATAAAGGTTGGACTAGACAGCATTCCCACCAGTAGTGAATAAGTGTTGCTTTCTCTGAAATTAGAGACCTTGGTTGTTATACAGATAGTCCAAAGCCTAGGCTAGGGCTTTTTTGTTGGTCCCAGGATACGTTCTGCCCAGTCATGGTTGTCGCAGTCAGTCATCTGTAGATATCGATCTTGGCTTTTGCACAGATCAAAGGGTAACAAGTCTTCTGATTCTGTCTTGTCATTAGATGGTGAGGTAAGACAGCCTGTTCTTAGATCAAGTTGTTCCCATTTCCTCATCAGGATATTTTATTAGAACTGGCACATGTTGGTGCCAGAGCAGTATTAAGGATGGCCTGAAGAGGCATGACTGAGACAATTGCAATTGAACAAGTCTTCTGGAAACATAATGAAAGACTCTATCCCAGGTTCCATACTAGGATTAGCATACAAGACCACCAACTACAGAAGACGGATTAAAACGACAGTGAAGGAACAGAACTTCTAGAATCACAAAAAAAGACTTCATCATTAGCTCCATTCCTTGACCTGTGCAGATACCAAGATCTCTAGATATAGATGTCTGATTTTATCACCCATAACTGAGCAGAAGTCTTCCATATACCGGGAAGGCACTGAGGGGAGAGTAAATGAACATGCAAGGAGTCTACAATTACAGTATACTTTAAAGGTGGAGAAACCTTGTATTTCTTAGGCCAAGGGAATTCCCATTCTAACGTGCCCATATTTACTGTGCCTATGCAGGAAAAAAAAAAGAGCACAAAATAATCTTTTTTATTTATTTATCTATTTTTTATTTCTTTGTTTTGGTTTGGATATTGAAGTTGTTGTCTCTAATTTTTTTTCTCCTTTTTGCACTCTGTTATGTTTTTATCTCAGGACCATGGTTATTAAGTGATGCTTGTCTTTATTGCTATAGTGCTCACAGGATTTTTTGATATTTCCTTTTTGTATTGCTGTGGTGTTTCACTTTCTTTTTCCCTTTCTGCTTTCAAACTGAGATTGAGAGCCTCTAAAAGGACTCTGTCCATATTTGGCTTATTTGATTTTTACCCCATTTTATTGCTTTTCTTCAAACAAAACCACATAACTTGAACTACCTAGTTCCACCTCTCAAATAGAGGGAAAACTAATGGGTAGTACCAAGACCAAACAGTTGTATGATCACTAAACAGTAAGCTAGAATGAGAGGAGACCACTTATACTAGTCGCCCCGGGGGTTGAAGGTGGGGGATATGGAATGCAAGATGGGAACGAGGTGGAGGGAGGACAACTTTGGTGATGGGAATGTCCCTGTTATAATGTTAGTATATACCTAAAATAATACTGTGAAGGATATGTAAGCCACTTTGGTCAAAATAATAATTATTAATAAAAAGTTGTAAAGTAAAAAAATAAATAAAAAAGAGTTGCTTTCTCTTCACATTCCCACCAGCACTGCTTTGTCTGTTCACATTCTTTGAGGACTTTTCCCATTGTCTGATTGTTTGCTTTGAGGCTCTTTTCCAATCTCTTCTGTTGCATGGAGTTTTTTATGCATCTCAACTTCCAGCTCACTGGTTCTGTTTTCAGCTGCTCTCATTCTGTTGGATAGGCTTTATGTGAGGTTTTTCATTTTGCCTACCGAATGTTTCAGTCTTATTATTTCAGTTTGAAATTTTCTCATTTCTAATTTCAAATCCTCTTGGTTTTTATCTGTGGCTTGTTCAGTTGGTTCCATTATTTCTTTGAGTTCTATTGACATCCTCCATATTTCTTCTCTAAACTCCTTATCTGAGAGGCTAAATAGTTGGTTGGTATTTTTTTTCATGTTATCAGGGCTACCAGCTTTGTTCTCTTACGATGGTTGAGCCCTTCGTTGTTTCCCCATTGTTGTGGTTGTAATATCTTGTTTTCTATGTTACATCCTGACATTAATTGATTAGGAGGAACATGCCGCCTTGAAACAGAGCAGAATGGCAACGCTCCATTGGCCTTTTTTCTTGTATTCTGCCCCTCATTTGGAAGCCGCTGACGTGGTTTTTAAGTCTCACAGTCACAGGATGCACCACTGCAGTCTCTGATGTCTCCAGGAAGCAGGTTCTGCAGCTCTGGCTCTCTACCTTAGATTCTTTCCCTCTTCTGGACACAGCTACTGTGTCTTCAGGGTTTCAAAGCTGTAGGATCTACTTCTATGCTCACTCCTCTCTCCAAGTTACAAGATTTTTTTTCTTTGCAGCTCTGATATCTGTCTTGGATTTTGTACTTCTCCTGGGCACTGCTGACATGCCTACTGGGACCCAAAGCCATAGGTTCCACCGCAGTAGCCTCTGTTTTCTCTGAGAAGCCTGAGTCTAAAGTTATCTTCAATAATTCAGTGCTATGACCAAACAAGTAGAAATAAAATTAAGCGCATGGAGCTACATCAAACTAAAAAGCTTCAGAAGATAAAATAAAATGATAACCAGAATAAAACTATGCCCCCAAACTGACAGAGAATATTTTCCCCTTATTCATCTGATGAAGGTTTAAGACTTAAGATATATAAAGAACTGGTAGGATTTTACAAGACGCAAAAAACAAACTCCCATTAAAGAATGAGAGAAGATATGAACAGAAACTCCCTCGAATAAGACATACAGATGACCAACAGATATGTGAAAAAAACTGCTATCTATCACTTATTATTGGGAAATGCATATCAAACACCAATGAAGTATCATCTCACATCAGTAATATTGACACATTTCACAAAAAAACAAACTAGGAGCTAGAATGAAAATACAGATGGTGTCATGCTTGCTTTTTACACTAACATATATTTAATACCTAGGATTATCTTTGGTATGCATATGATCTCCAAACTGGCTAGGAATGATCCCTGAGCTCAGAGCCCAGAGGAAACTGTGAGCACTGACAAGTGTGAGACAAGATAAAAAATTACAACAAAAATAGATAAAAAGAAATTAAAAAGGGGAAAGAAAAGAAAAACAAATAGTGTCATAAATGTGGGGGTAAGGGACATTCATTTCCTGTTGGTGAAAATGTTGTTTAGTACTTCCTTTTAAAAAGTTTTTTTTTTGTTGCTTTGTTTTATAGGAAAAGGAAAATAGTATACCATTTTCTAGGAATGATGTATTACAGACTTGCAGGTGCCAAATTAATTGGTAAATTTATGGGGGTACTAATCTACCTGAGGAACATTTCAAGTGTAGCTTCTCTTATATATTGTTTACTATGACTTCCACCTCTTATCTTTAGGAAAAGATAAAAAGAAAATTTTTAGTATTTTTAACAATTCTTAACAAGCAGCTTTCAAGTTTCTATTATTTAATTCAACTGTTAATGTTGAAAGATTGTGAAAGTTAGTCATAACTAGTGGCTGACCAATTCCACAAGGCAGTCATCAAACTACACAAGTAGAAAGTGCCCCATAAAATAAAGAAAATAATGAAACATTCCAAGTTATGACTCAGGCAGAACTAGAAAGGGAATGTGTGCTCAGCTTGCTTTAGCAAAATTGGTATGAGAGAATTTTTCCCAAAATGTCACCCCTTCCAGCATAAATTAGGTATTTTTAAATGTCTTACTTTTGGTAATCTTCTTGAATTTTATTTTAGGACCTTTTGTCCTTCTAAAATTGCTCCTCATCTGATGGGTTCCAAACATCTCTGGGCTGTCCTGTCACCAGGTAGAATTTCATCAGGCTTCAATTCCCTTTTTTTTTTTTTTTTTCGTGAAGAATCTGACCTGTCAGCAGAAAGCACCTGGGAGTTTTAAGACAGATGAAATTCTACTATGGTCACCTGGCAGATGTTTTATTCCAGTAGCACTACACAGTCATATCAAACTGAACCCAAGATCCAGTTGGCATGGGGATTAATTGCTACCACTCAGTTTCTCAGGAAACAATGGAACTCAGGCTAGAGTGAGAAATTTTTCTTTGCATAAAAAAGTGAAACCAGTCCTAGCCTCTACCATAACAGAAAAGAATTCCAGGAAAGAAAAGAATATTGAAGTACTAAGTTTATTTGGGAAACATGGTGAGAAAGGTAGTTTTAAATCCATGAGACACTGTAGGATTCTGAGTAGAGAAAGCCACATACACATCCTCAACAGATAAGCAGGCAAAGTCCCAAGATAAAGAAAGTGTTCTATCAAATAAACAAAAGATTACCCACCTCAGAGATACCAGTGACCTCCAAAGGGGAGAAATGTGTCTTTCTTCCTATGAAGTTAGTTTATAAACAGCATTTCTAAACTTCCCCCAAAATCTTCTCTTATGATCTACTTCAGAGGCTGAGCTTGGAGATGTTGATTAGATTCTTTTGATAGTCTTAGTATGGCCTTTGTCCCATCTTTAGACTCTTATACCCCAGATAATGTTCTAAGACTGGAAATCTGCTTCTATAAGGTATTCTAGCTTCTCACGGAGTGTTTTACCTATGTGTTGTTCTGTATACCTTATGGTTTTAGATCTGATATTAATGTTTTTAATCCATTTGGATTTGACCTTTGTGTATGGTGTTAGAGGTCTGGGTTTGCTTTTATTGCATGTGGCTGACCAGTTGTGCCAACACCACTGTTGAAGAGACTTTGCTCCATTTTGCATTTCTTGTCCCTTTAGCAAAGAATAATTGATTGCATATCTGGGGAACATTCTCTGAATACTTGAGTCTATTCCATTGAACCGAGGGTCTGTCTTTATTCCAATACCATGCTGTTTTAATGACTGTTGCTTTGTAATTATTAGGGAAATACAAATCAAAACAATAATAAAGTAGCATCTCACGCCACAGTGACTGACACACATCACAAAGAACAAGAAAAATCAGTGCTGGCAGGGATGTGGAAAGAAAGGAACACTCATTCAGTGTTGGTGGGATGCCATCTAGTCCAGCCTTTATGAAAAACAATATGGGGGCCGGGCGGTGGCGCTGGAGATAAGGTGCCTGCGCTAACCGAGGACAGACCGCGGTTCGATCCCCCGGTTCCCGATATGGTCCCCCGTGCCTGCCAGGAGCAACTTCTGAGCGAATAGCCAGGAGTAACCCCTGAGCATCATCGGGTGTGACCCAAAAACAAACAAACAAAAAAAACAAAAAACAATACGAAGATGTTATGTACGTAAACATTTTAATGGGATTATTATGTTACTGACCCTATCCTGATCAGTGATTGTGCCCTACCCTAGGGTGTGACCTGGCATTCTGCTCCCACCCTAGGATGGTATCTGATTCTGCTCCCACTATTGGGTGGTACCTGATTCTGGGGCATAAAACCTAGGGTCTATGGAAGGTGAGGGGCTTTTTGGCTGGAACTGATGTTGAGGCTTTGGCCTTCTGTCTTGTCCACCGAATAAAGCTATTATTTTCACAAGCTTGACTGTGTCTGCTAGCTGTTTACCCACCGCTTCACCTCAGAACCGCTGGCTGAACAGGGTAACAGACGTGTGGTCCGAGCTGGAGGCGAAAGGCCTCATTCTCCATTCCTCCATCAGTCAATTTCTTCAGGGCAAGACCCACAGTCTCTGGATCCCAGTTAAACTGTGCTGTCTGAATTTCTGGTTTTTCATCCACATACACAGTGCTATTGTTGACCATTTCTATAATAGCTACCCCAAGATTGCACCAATCCCAAAGGAAATGCAGAAGCCCAACCAACTCATGATGTCAATGATGTAACGCTTGGGGTTCCCCAACACATGGATGACTGTACTGGCTTTCCTTCTTCAATCAGCTTGATGTTATCTTCTGTATCAGGATTCAACCCGCTTTTCAAGACCCATGAAGTGTCTTTTGCCGGTCTTTTCGGAGTTCCAGATCCCTCATCTTTACAGATTGGCATTGGACTCTGCAGAAATTTCACCTTTTGTATTTTTCTTATAATTGTAATCCTTTGAATTTATATTTGGTACTATACTTCTTTTGACTATTGTAATTAATGTTTTTCTATTTTAGTTTTTAATCTTAGGAATTGATGTTGTATTACATTAGGGTTTTGCTTTCTTGACTTTAGGTTAGGGGGTTAGCTATTATTGTCTATAATTCCCTAAATGATGTTTTGGTCTGTTCTCAGGGTTTTTTGTGTGGGCGCATCATAGGCAAAATACCAGGTTTATAGGAGGTTCCATCCATTTTGGATGGGCCCTCAAGTTGTTAATTTACACAGGGAGGGTCTCTGCCTTAAACATTTTGTTTTGGTTTGTGACTTAAGCTCCCATCTATAAATAATTGACCGTATTGGTACATCAATTTCAAATATCATATGGACTTCAGCCTGGATTAAGAACTTGGATTAAGTTCAGATACCTATTGATATATCATTGCAGTGGCTCCCCACTGTGCAGGGGGTATATGTGCCTCTTCCTCCGAAATAAAGGCATAGGTCAATGCCCTCAAATATAGGCTTTCTGGACTATCTGGACTTGAATGGAAAAGGGGCTGGAGAAATAGTACAGCACTTAAGGCGTTTGCCTTAGATGCAAAAGGACTGTGGTTTGAATCCCGGCAACCCATATGGTTCTTTGAGCCTGCAGGGAGCAATTTCTGAACATGGAGCCAGGAGTAACTCCTGAGCACTGCCAGGTGTGACCCAAAAACCAACAACAACAACAACAACAACAAATAAAGAAAAGGTGCTTTGACTTCTCTTCGAAGGATCTATGTGTCTCGTAGACTTATCTTCTCAGGAGCTTGTAGTTGATTCCTTGATATATGTTTCTGGTTTTAGACACCCTGTACTTAGGTTAGAAGATTTTCTTTACATTTTCCTGTGATTCGCTTATGCAAACAACCGCTCTTTTATTATTGACTAGTTTTTCCTTTAATAATTGTAGACAATACTGTTTGTTTACTAAAAACAAAGGGAGAATTGTTGTGTATGAAAACATTTTTTTTGTTTTGTTTTTTTTGTTTTGTTTTGTTTTTGGGTCACACCCGGCAGTGCTCAGGGCTTACTCCTGGCTCCATGCTCAGAAATTGCTCCTGGCAGGCACGGGGGACCATATGGGGCACCGGGATTCGAACCGATGACCTTTTGCATGAAAGGCAAACGCCTTACCTCCATGCTATCTCCCGGGCCCCGTGTATGAAAACATTTTAATGGGATTATTATGTTACTGACCCTACCCTGATCAGTGATTGTGCCCTACCCTAGGGTGTGACCTGGCATTCTGCTCCCAACCTAGGGTGGTACCTGTTTCTGCTCCCACCATTGGGTGATACCTTATCCCACCATTGGGTGGTACCTGATTCTGGGGCATAAAAACAAGGGTCTGTGGAAGGTGAGGGGCTTTTTGGCTGGAACTGATGCTGAGGCCTTCAGTCTTGTCCACCGAATAAAGCTATTATTTTCACAAGCCTGACTGTGTTTGCTAGTTGTTTACCCACTGCTTCACTCAGAACCACTGACTGAACAGGGTAACAGACATGTGGTCCGAGCTGGAGGAGAAAGGCCTCATTCTCCATCCCTCCATCAGTCAACCTCTTCAGGGGCTGACTTGCAACATGAAGATCCCTCAAAAACTGGAAATTTATGAGGCCAGAGCAGTAGGGTGTTTGCCTTTTGTGCGGCTGATCCAGGACAGAGCTCAGTTCAATTCCTGGTATCCATATAGTCTCCCAAACCAGGAGCAATTCCTGAGTGTATATTCAGGAATAACCCCTGAGCATCACCGGGTGTGGCCCAAACACCAAAAGAGAAAAAAAAAGAAAAAGAAAAAAATCCTGGAAATTGAGCCCCCATATTATTCAGCTATACCACCATAGAGATATGTCCTAGGAACACAAAAACATAATGCAAAGATGCCTTCTGCACAGCATATTCATTGCGGCACTAATTACAATAGCCAGAAAAAGGAAACAACACAAATGCTCACCAACTGATGAATGACTAAAGAAACTGTGGTACATATACACAATAGAATATTATGTTTGCCATCAGGAGAGATGAAGTCATGAAATTTTCCTATACGTGATGGATTGGAAACTATTATGCTGAGTGAAATAAGTCAGATGAAGAAAGATAGACACAGAATAGTCTCACTCATCTATGGGTTTTAAGAAAAATAGAAGACAGTATTATAATACCTAGAGACAACAGAGATGAAGGCTGGAAGGACACGCATCATCATGAAGCTTACCACAGAGAGTGATGAGTGCAGCTAGAGAAATAATTACACTGACAACTATCATGACAATGGTAGTGAATGGGAGAAATAGAATGTCTGTCTTGAATACAGGTAGGGGGTAGGGAAGAAAGGGAATGTGAGGCATTGGTGATGGGAAAATTGTATTGGCAAAGGGAAGTGTTCTTTTTATGACTGAAACCCAACTATAAATATGTTTGTAATAATGGTGCTTAAAAATAGCATTTGAAAAAATAAATTGAAGTGAAAAATTATAACAATAACCCAATCATAAATTTAAGAGCTACTAGACTTTGCATAAGTCTAACAAGAGAAATTGAAATCTCAAATTATACTATCTAGCAACTGTGCACAAAATAATTGTGAACTCTATTTTAATAATACTCAACATGGTTCTACAATTGGCCCAGAAACCAGTGGACCACCTGTGGAGGATCAACACTTTAGGAACTACAGGCAGTTATAGGAATCTGAAAGACCACCAAAAGTTCAAAGGTCAGACCTCTAGCAACAGAATTAAAAAAGAGAAAACCTCAAGCAGGGGCAGTTTGGGAAAAACCCTATAAAACCAACCTTGCAACTGCAAGGCACATATCTTCATTCAGTTTGGATTGCTCCTCAATTTTGGATGTGTCATTTGTCTCTTTATTTTTTTGGTTCTATCTCGTCTCTTCTGTCAGGAAAAAGCAATGTTTTCTTTTAAACACTTAAGGCTTTCACTATCTCTCTTCCATCTCATATTTCCTAAATAAAACTATTTTACTTCACTATTCATCTTCTGCCTTTTTTTTT
>PVKC010003450.1:28515-39138 GCA_004027635.1 Crocidura indochinensis | reverse complement strand
TTTTTTTTTTTTGAGTTTCAGTTATATGATGCTCCAGAATCACTCTCTTCGAAATCTTCATTGCTTTCTATCAGTGCCAGATTCTTTTCTCATCCCTTAATATGCTTCTTTGAAAGTAACATTGACTATAAATTTAAAGCACTGTGGTTTACTGCGACTTATAGAGTTTCATGCTTAACATGAAACTTTCAGCAGGCCCCACCTTCCAGAACAACTATTTTTTAACAACCATTGTCTAGTGTTCTCTTCCCTGTCTTATCTTTGTTCCCATAAATGACATGATTTCTACTGAGGACTGGCGATAATGGTTTTTGGTTCCATTTCTTTGTACATTTGTTATTTCATAACTGTGTTTCTTGATGCCCTATATATGAGGGAAATCATTCTTTGTTGGTCTTTCAACCTTTGACTAAATTCACTTAGCCTGATACTCTCTAGGTCCGATCATGGAACACATAATTGCATGATTTCACCTTTACTTACAGCTGAGTAATGCTGCATTATATATGAGAACTAAAAATTCTTTATCCATACATCTGTTATTGGACAGTTTGTTTCCAGATTTGGGCTTTTATAAACAGTACTTCAGTGAGCATAGGGATGAAATTGTCTTTTTTACATTGTGTTTAGATCTCCGATCAGGAAGATTTCAAGAAATGAAGTCAAGTGGAAGCTCAATTCCTAATGTTTTGAGCAATACCCATACTATATTTTCCAGAAAGGTTGGGTCAGTCAATTCTTACAAACAGCAATTAAGACTCCATTTTCCTGCAGCCATACAACATTAATGGTTTTTATTCTATTTCATGTGTTCCAGGCTCCATTTTCCTGCAGCCATACAACATTAATGGTTTTTATTCTATTTCATGTGTTCCAGTCTCTCAAATGTGTGGTGTTATCTCATTGCTGTATTGCATTGTAAGGCTGGAGAGATAGCATGGAGGTAGAGTGTTTGCCTTGTATGTATTGCATTGTATTTCTCTTATGATTCGTAGCACAAATAATTTTTCATATGCCTTTTGGCTATTTACACATATTATTTGAGAATGTTTCTCTTTACTTATTATTTTCAATATTTGATGGAGTTAGATGAACATATATTTTAATGTTGTTAAAGTAATTTTATAACAGGTCTAATTAAAAGATAAAATATTAAAATTGTTAAGAAAACTACTTATTAGAAAATGACTTATATAGATTTTATGCTAACTTCTTATGATTTTCATGTAACTTAACAAAACAGTCTAAATATATTGTGTAACCTGTAAGTGATCACAGAATTATGAATAATAAAGTATAAAAAGTAAAATAGTATCAGTTATTTTACTGAGTATAAGAATTTGTTTATTGATCAAAATATGCCCAAAACTCAATGAATTAAAACAATAACATAGAAGGGTCAACCAGAACCTGGTTGAAGACTGAGTAAATTCACAAAATTTCAGTCTGACCTGATCATTGTGAGATATAAAAAAACATTCAGATGGACCTCTATTGATCTATTTTCTGATAATTCAACTTCCATTTTGCTGAAACAAGAAATATGATGAGCATTTGTTTGTGTGCTTAATAAGAGGTCAAATGGGGTGCGGAATGAAAAACTGGGCTCACTGGTGGAGGGAATATCACTTTGGTTGTGGGATTAGAGTTGGAACATTGAATACCTCAAACTCTGTTGTGAACAACTTTATAAGTCAAGGTGTTTAAATAATAATAATTATGTCTCTAAATTTATAAGCTATGTCAAATAATGATAATTAACTTTAAAGCAAAATTATAATTGGAACAGACATATAGTCAGGAGGACTTGAAAAGTTGCTAAAAATAAATAACAAAACAGAATATACATCACTAAGAATAATAATAGTGAGAAAAACTTTTAAGGAAAAATCTTTATGATTGTCTCTTAATATATTCTGATCAATGTATTCTATTGATAAGACCATCTAATTGCCTTCTTACAAACAAATAATTCCATTTCTGCCTTATATCTCCTGAAAATTCTTTGAACTTTATATATGTAGAAGGATATACTTGTGTATATCCCTATATATATTTCATATCTCCAGTTCTCCAAAGAGGCTGTGCTATATTGTTGTTTTCTATAATCTCTTTCTTTTCTGAATCTGTAAAGAAATTTTATACTTTATGTTTAATTTTAAGAGCGTGATTTACTAACTTGCTCATACTTTCCGTCTATCCATGTACCTATTTTAGTACCCAGCACTCCAAGTGCTGCCTTTATGGGCACAATTTACTTTATATTGCCTGACACAACACAAAAGTAAGTGAAATTATCAAAAATGTTTCAATAAAAGTCAATGTGTGTTCATTGCTATATTTCACAATCTGGTTACTGCTAGTTGAGCCTTCTGTTTTTTAAAGTATATTTAAAGAAAATACACCACATAGTTGACCACAATACATTTATTTCCAGAAAGTGAGAATCAAGTTCATAAAATAGTAGAAAAGGAATTGACAAAGGAAGAATAGAAAAAATGTTTAATAGAAAAAAGGAAAAGTACAGTAGCAAGCACATTTTTGAAAATTTTTGTATATACAGTGAAATAATTAATGCAAGTAGATGTTTATTACACTCTTATTGTTAGCTATCCAGTCTGATAAATTGGTGCATTTCTGTAGGAATAAGAGTACTGAACAAATGATGTTGTCCAGAACTTCAAAGCACTATTAGAATACTTCAAATTTTGTGGGGTTTGTTCTCAGAGGCACTGGAAAGGGAATAATGCAAGTGTAATGTGCCTGCACTTGTGCCCAAAAGACCTAGTTATATCAGCCCCCAAACCAGAGTACCTGAAGTTGGTCAGATTGGTTGCCGAAAGAGAATTGTAGAGGAGGTGGGAATTGATGAGGTGGGAATATTGGAAAAATGATAATCCTGGTTGATAGATATAGTAGATATGGCTTCTATAGGGTGAGAACTTGGCCTGCCCTCTCTTTCCAAGATGGCCAGATTTCTACTGTGGGGCCAATGTACCCATGATTTTTCACAGTTTGAACATCTGCTGTACTTAGAGTTTGGTCAGATTAGTGTCCCCAAAGGGAAAGTTGGAGAGTTGATGAGGTGGGGACATCTGTAAACTGGTGATTATGGGTACACATAGATTTTGTTTATGTACATAGCTACACATTTACCCTATGATGTCAATATCATTTTTATCTATTATTAAATTTACTTACATATATTTATAATAAGAGTACAAAGTATAGAAACACTTATTTTATATTATAATAATCTGGTATATAATATATATTTATTGAGGCCAGAAGGATAGCACAGCTGTAGGGCATTTGCCTTGCACAAGTCCAACCCCAGATGAACCCTGGTTTGATTACTGGCATCCCATATGGTCCCCCGAGCCTGCCAGGAGTGATTTCTGTGTGCAGAACCAGGAGTAACTCCTGAGCACTTCCAGGTGTGATCGAAACCCCCAAAATAACCATTTATATTACAAAAATTAAAAATCATATTTTAGGGGCCCGGGAGATAGCATGGAGGTAAGGCGTTTATCTTTCATGCAATAGGTCATCGGTTCGAATCCCGGTGCCCCATATGGTCCCCTGTGCCTGCCAGGAGCAATTTCTGAGCATGGAGCCAGGAGTAATCCCTGAGCGCTGCCGGGTGTGACCCAAAAACAAAAACAAAAAAATCATATTTTAAAGAAAAATATGGGCTGTAGAGAAGTACAGTGAGTAGAGATTTGCTTGTATGATATTAACACATTAATCTATCACTCTTATAAGAGTGATCCCTGAGCACAAAGCCAGAAATAATCCTTTAGCAATACATATACATATATAGACACATATTACATATGTGTAGACATATAAAATTATGTGTATACATAATATATGCACACATATATATAGAATTAAAAAAAAAACTGTGATATAGGGGCCGGAGTGATAGCACAGTGGAAAGGTGTTTGCTTTGCACGTGGCTAATCTGGCATCGATCCTTGGTGTCCCATATGGTCCCTCAAGCCAGGAGCAATTTCTGAGCACCTAGCCAAGAGTAACCTTTGAGCATCCCGGGTTGGCCCCCAAACAAACAAATGAACAAAACAAAACAAAACAAAAAACTGTGATATAGACTATAGGGAAAACACTTAAAATATATACTGATTCTGGTGGCAGAGAGATGGCGCAGTGGTAGGTGTTTGCCTTTCACCGGTCTGATCCAGGACTGACCTTGGTTCGATCCCCAGCATCCCTTATGGTCCCCCAGGCTAGGATCGATTTCTGAGTGCATATCAAGGAGTGGCCCCAAACAAAACTAAACAAACAAACACACACATATGTACATGTATAAATATATATTGATTATGAAATATATATAGTTCTTAGATAAATATTTTAATTCTCATGTATAGTTTATTAATATATTATCAATCAGTACTCTACCACTTGCATTTGGCTAGTTGATAATATGTAATCAATGCTGTTATTTATGTATATATGTACATATACATATAGATATAGATATAGATATATATGTTACACATTTGACAAGTTTCTAGGAAAACCTGTGAGGGACTTAGCTTTGTTCTAAATTCTATAATGAAGAAGTTGTAAAATGTAAGGCAAGTAGGTCACATTCAGGTGATTAAGCAACCACAATCCAAACTGTTAAAAGGAAAGAAAAGTGCTAGGAAAGTGCTTAAGAGAAAATTAAAGGAGTTTGAAGTAGGCTTCTAGAAAGATAGAACTTAAACTAATACTATTTTTTTAGATTAAGTTAAACAGAAAATTGAAAAGAGGAGTAGAAAGTTTGTGACAGAGATCAGTATGGCAGTGTCTCCTGGGAAGTTGAGATGATATAATATGATACAATAAGAAAACACAGTTCAGATTCCTTGATACATGAAACTTAAGAAACACAAAGAAATATTAACTACTGGAGGAAGTTATAATGACTACCAAGATGAGAATGAATAAGTTTGAGAAATTGGCATTATTTTGCACAAAGGAACACAATTTTAATACATTTTAAAAATATAGTCTTTTCTTTTACTTAATATTATAAAAGAACACGGATGAAGAATTGTATTCCTCTTAAGAAGTTTGTTACATAGAGATAGTTTAAATGTTGGTATCCTTCCATTGTCTGTACTTTCACAGGATTATGATTTTCCTGTGAAGTCAGAAATTTTATTAAGTCTTTTTTAGTGTTTTTACAACTGACTTGATTTTCCATACACTAGAATGCAAAATCTAAATTCAATAATCATAGTCACTATTTCCCAAATCTTTACTGTTAAATATTTATAGACCTTTATGGAATAATTAGTATTTCTATATAACTTTGGCAATTATCTTATCTAAGCACTTCATATCATGTGTAGATAAGAGGGTTATTGGAAAGAGTTAAACTTCATCTTATTTGAGAAAAAAATGACAAAATTACATCAATTTAAAGTACACATGTCCTACTTAAATATATGAATATATTGGGGGCCGGGTGGTGGCGCTGGAGGTAAGGTGCCTGCCTTGCCTGCGCTAACCTAGGACGAACCGCGGTTCGATCCCAGTTTCCCCATATGGTCCCCCATGCCTGCCAGGAGCGACTTCTGAGTGAATAGCCAGGAGTGACCCCTGAGCATCACCGGGTGTGGCCCAAAAACCAAAAAAAAAAAAACCCAAAAAATATATGAATATGTATGTTTTGATATGATTATCACATAAACTTTACATAACATAGCCAGTACTCAGACTCTTACGTTTCTTTATGATGAGAAGAGTCTCAAAGCAAATTATTCTTTGGTTTTAGTCTTAAAATTTAATTTTTTTTCTCTTCAGGAAGCTCATTTGTCACAAATATGTTATTGATCCTTTGTATGTGTGAGGAGCAAACGCATATGAAGTCTGTACAAGGAGGAGTTAGATTTGTTTATAGATCATGCAAATCAATAAACATAGATCTTTTGACATGAACATTATTAGTGATAACACTCTCATTATTTCCCTAATGATCTTTATGTACTAACAAAACATGAGTATCAGAATACTTCTTAATCACTAATATACAAAAATAAAATCATTCTTCACTGCAGCAAATTATGCCTGCCTGTCTGTGTGGATTTTGTGATATTTAATTGGTTTAACATTTAATAATGCCTATGGTTGGCAGAGTGAGAGATCATTCAATCAGTATGAGATAAAAAAAGTATGGACAAATCTGATTGGAAACACAGAATGCTGTCACTGAATCAACAAGAACTGACAAACTAGAAGGGCTTTCTTGTAAAGGACAATTTAAACTAAAAGATCAGATATCATATAACACTCATCACTCATATTTTTACAATATATTTTGACTACATTATGTTGTTTATAACCTACCTACTTCTGTGTGAGTATAACACAGAGGATTCTTTTTTTAAATGAGAGTAATAACAGAAGGTATACAGAAGTAGTTACAGAAATAATACATAAGGTAATAAAGTGAAAGAAAAAACTGATGATTGTGGAATAGAAATATAGAACAGTGTATATGGTGCTTGTTTTGAATCTGATAGATCTGGCGTCATATATATTTCCTTGACCATTGCCAGAAGTGATCCCTGAGCACAAAGCCAGGGGTAAGGCTTAGTAAGAGCCATCTGTGGCCCTAATATACTGTCCCCCAAAATTTGATCAATTAAATGGAAGCAATATTGTTGTTCTTGTCAACTTTAGTTTTAGAGTTCTACACAAAATTTCTCAAGCTTTACTCTTGGCTCTTATTAATGAAGGTGTTTAGAGACAACCATGTTGTGAGGGATATTGACCCAAGGCCAATTATATTCAAAGAATGTGCTTAACCCTTGTAATTTCTCTTTACCCCCATAAGTATTATTTCTTATTTTAGTAGTATCTTAGTTGGTCAGAAATATTTACAATGATTTCATATTTTAAATAAAAATTATGTGTGATAAACTATGCTCTGAATACTGTATTATTGGCTTTCAATGAAAAAGCTAGCTGTGGAGTCAGGATGAAGCATCTAATCATCCAACGTCACAGATAACAGACAGAAATAACATAACCTTTCTGTTACTAGAAGGAATAGTAGCTTGGTTCTTTGTTTTTTATTTTTTATTTTTCTTCTTTATGTTTCATACTATACTAGGAACCATATACAAATGTGCAATTTTATTCTGGGAGGTGAATGAAATTGTGTACATTATTTTTAGGTAAAAGGTTAGTTAAGGGAAAGAGCATGGTAGATTTTATAGTTTGCTTTTGCTGAAAACAGTTTTCTAAATTTCCTTTGGAAAATAATCAAACAAACTCTCATGTGTGGGAAGATTTTTCTCTAACATGAGCTCCATGAACTTAAATCAATTGGACTATAAATCTTTCAAGCTCTAGTATTTAGGTTTGAAATAGGGTAGGTAGCACATTCATGAAAATGAACCCACCCCAGGCCAGTGTCAGGTAGTCAGGTGAAAAGATCCATACATACAAAACATGCATTTTAACATCTGTGTTAAACTATAACACTGAGCCACACCTCTAGCAAGTTAGGATTTCAGAAGAAGATTGGTAACATAAAATATTTTCTGAGATTTATGGAAGGTCAGATATTCTTTCTTTTGGGAAAAATGCAGTGTAAATTTTGGAAATGGAGACTGTTATAGCCAATTGTTTTTAATTAAGAAAGATAGTAGGGTAAAAACAACCTGGAATAAAAGAGACGTGAGGTATAAATCTCTATGGCCAAATTTAATTATCTTCAAATAAAGTGAGATCAAGCCATAATCCTCTCTGATCATTGGGCCAAACGATTCCTTTGGAGTTTAAATACATTGTAGGACAGAATCTCATAATTTTGAGAAAAAAAAAGCTATTTAGTGATGCAAGTAGTGAATTAGTATTTATAACACCAGCATTTGAATGAATAATCTTATTTCTAATCAACTGTACTTTGGAGTTTTTACATCCATGGTTGAGAATTTAACTAGCAAAAGAAAAAAGATAAGAATGAAGAAAAATTAAAGTTCTATTCAAAATCTTAATGTGACACAAAATAATACCTTCTTGATAAAACAAAAGTAAAATACTCTTAAAGTTATACATCACAGATAAGCTTAAAGGAATTCTACTTATACATAATACAATGAGTATTTAATTTTTATTCATTCATAGTAAATAAGACAGAAGTACAAACCTATGGACAATTAAATTAAGACAAGTTTGCTATAGATGAGTGAAAGTCATTAGCTGTGGGAGAATTTAAAAAATTACGTATCACAAGTTCCTCAAACACTACAGGAATGATACCCAGGCTCAGAGTTAGTAATTGCTGTGGCCTCAAAACCAAAAAGGAGAAGGAAAGAAAAGACGTAAGGAAGGAAGGAACAAAAGAAGGAAGAAACGAACAAAGAAATGAACAAAATATTGCTTTGTGTCCCCAATTATTGCCATATGTTCTCAAAACCTAAAATAAGAAGGAAATGATGGAAGGAAAGTAAGAAGGAAGGAAATAACAAAAATGTATGGTGAACAAATAAAAGAATGGAGAGAAATTTTTATTATTGATGAAAACTTCTGGCTAACCTTTGTAATTCTCCCTTGATACACCTGTGTCCTTATTAAAATATTGTATTATTAATATTCTTTGATTTCACACTTGTGAACTTATATATCAATGTTGTCAGATCTTCAGTTATAGACAGGATATTATTTGAAGGAGGAAACTTTTTTTTATAGCCAGTAATTCACATTTAGGCCTTGTGAAATACTCTTGTGGTTAGCACATCAAGAAGGTGTTATACTAAGTTTAAACACTGGTAGCTCTTTGAAAAATGCTTGCAAATACAGAATATTTGCTGGGTGGTGAACAGATACAATTATAGTATGTTGTAGAGCTTTAGGGAATATTTAGGACTGGAACATCTGAAGAGGATACTTTTCTTCTGCTGTCTGTTAGTTTTTCTCAGAAATAAATGAATTTATTTCAAATGACAACCTGTGAGACTTGTGGCTAAATAGCAAACTAAAATGATACTCTTAGAATCTTTAACTTAGTGCATCGTGAATTTTACTGATTTATCTCTGATTTCACACCCTGGCATATTTATGTGAAGTTTTTTAATGTCCTTATGAATAAAGATAAGATGAAGCATAATTTCAACTTGTGGGATAGGTGATAGTTCTTAAGAAATCCATGAAAAATACCACTATAATGCCTGTGTAATAAACAGAATTGATACAGACAACTGGGCTAATAAGGAAGGCCTTTCTAAAATATTGCCAGAGAAGCAATAGGACAGTATCTAAACCCTAAAGGTAAAATCCTGTTATCAGGAGTTCAAATATTCTCCAAGATAAAAGCTAGGAGTTATTCATTGTTGTCTTTCAAATCCAAGCAAACTGGCTTATGTGTTAGCTAGATGTCTATAAATTAGCTCAGGTAATGAATTAGGTTTGTTTTTAGGTCAAATGCTACAGTAAACATGAGATTCTATGGTTAAGTGTTTGGATATCTTATTCCTGCTGAGGTAGAAATGTTAGGGTAGGTGATTGTATTCTCTAGTAACAGGCTACCCCACATTTCTTCTCCCTCCTTCTGTTGCCACCACAATGTAATTTGCCTCTTATGAAGAACTCAAGTTACTTATGTTATGTTCTTCAGCCTAATGATTTAGAGACTCAAAGGAGATTAATGTGGAAGTATATAATATAATTTTTTTCTTTGTAAAGAAGAACCGAAGGAAGGTAGGGGAAATAAGAAAAAGGCCAAATGTGTTTTCCATGAACTCTTTTCTGAATGTTCTGTTTTCAATAAATAACAGCTCTTTATATTGGTACCATTTTACTGGTATTTTTTTAAAAATAATATTTAGGTCCTGGATTTAGTTTCTAATACTCATGCTTTTTACCTTTACTAGATTAGAATATATTTGAAAATCAGGTCTATGTTTTTTGCATCTGTTTCATCACAATCTGTTCCATCTTCATAGTAAATTTACAATAAATTAACATTTCATAGAATTGAGTCTAATGTAGTTAATCCATTAGCTTTTGAGGGAAATAGTATACATGACAGATTTATTTGAATCAATTATATATACAGACCTGGTTTATTCACCAATGATAGGTATGCATTCAGTAATTTGGGAATTGGGAAAGAGTTTTAATAGTCTGACCAGGTTATTTTAATACCAGATTCTTGATTAAACGTTGTAGTTCTAAAAGATTGGGGAAATGCTGTTTATTTTCAATATGTGCATCACCCCCAAATTTCAATTTGAGTAACTTTTCTTCAGCATTCTATTTCTCATTGAGTATTCCTTTCCTCATAGGCACCCCATCCTCAATACAGCTCCCCATAGGAACTATATTACTTAATTAGCTGTCTGCCAGATTGGAAAGCTATCCCTGATCAAGTGTTAGCTGATGCTTCCTATGGTGTAACTTCCTGTAAAGCAATTTAGATTTAATAGGGAAATCTGAGGACCAAAATCTTTAAGGCTTCAGATAACTAATAGGGATTTCAAGTACCAGTGTGGGACTTATTTCAGGGTAGGGAGTTTATTAAAGGAGATCTTAACAATCACAACAAAACAGTCTGCCTAGTCATGTGGCTGCCCCCATTTCCCCTAATACCAGATCCCT
>PVKC010003450.1:0-28415 GCA_004027635.1 Crocidura indochinensis | reverse complement strand
ATCACATATGGTCCCCGTGATTGCCAAGTGACTTCTGAGTATAGAGCCAGGAGTAACCCCTGAGCACCACTGGTGTGACCCCCCCCAAATATATCAAATATTATTTTAAATTTTAAAAGTGCAAGATCTATAGAGATGGAAGTATCTGATTAAAGAAATTTACCAGTTCTTTGTAAATTATTTTTTAATCTTTCCTCAGGAAATAAAGACGACAAACACATTCTCATACAGAACCTCTAAAAACCAAAAAGAGAAATAAAAAGTCATTTCCAAATGTTTTAATCCCATTTGTATCAGATGCTCTATGATATTTATTAAATTCATTTGTGTAGGCTGTAGGATGAAACTCTGGTCTTTACTTTTTTTTTCCCTCCCATTAACAATACTGAAAATTGAACACGGCTGGTTTAAAATGGCTCATAATAAACAATAAAAGGGAAAAAGTGATAAAACAGAAAATGATAAAAAAAAAAGGTTTATCAGAAAGATGGTAAATAGGGCGCTACTTTTGCACAAGACAGACCCATTTTATTCTTTTGGCTCCACATATGGTCCCCTGAGCTGGTTCATAATTCACCTCTGAGCTGAGTGTCTCAAGGTATGGCATGGAAAGGAATGAGAAAGGGAAGAGGAAAGGAGCAGAAGGAGGATGTGGGGAGAGAGGGGAGAGAACATAGGAGAGTAGAAAGGAAAGAAGATGGAGGAGGGAGAGGGGGGAGGAAACAAAAGAAGAGGATGGGGAAAATTGGGGAAAGTGCCCTCAAAAATTTATAACCAGGGAATGATAAGTCAGCAAGGGTTAGAGCATTTACCTCGCACATGGTCAACTTGAGTTAGATACAGTATGGTCCCCAGCACAGCCAGATATAATTTGTGAGTGCAGAGACAGAGTACATTCTGATATAAATGAATGTGACCCCAGACCACCTCCTTCCCCCAAACACAAATGATTTCTTGAGTACCTTCATGCTTATCTCCTAAGTGCAGAGCCAAGACTAACTCCTTAGCATCGCCAGAACTGGCCCCAAAATAAATAAGCAAAAATCAAGGTCCCGGGATGTATTACATTGGATGCTCTTTTTCCTCTTGTTTTGTCCCTTTTATATATTGCACATGTGTGACAATATTAATATTTTTTCCTTCAAATATAGATTTTTCAAACTAAAATCATAATACTATTGTAGCCATGTTATGTTAACAACAGCAATCAGGGGAAAACTTATTTTTAAAGTGTAGCATTTGAGTTCACAATGATAGAAAATGTGCATGTGATTCCTTACGCATTTTCTTAATAGGCTGATGGTTACTTATTTATTTATTTTTGTACCATCAATTATTAAACAGTAGCTACCACAGATCTGAGCAAGAGTTTTTTAAGACAATTTGGGAAACAGTGCACTAGACTTAAAGTTAGTAAGTGGGACCACTTATTATCCTACAAATGCATATATGTGATTCGTGCCTTCATTTTCTTCAAATATTATTAGTATTAATATTTATATTAATTATTTAATATAATTGCTCTATTTAATATATATTTCATATATTAATATTAATTAGTATTGATACTATTAATATAATCAAACAACTATGTATTAGATAAATATACTAAACTTTTAAAAATCTGTTCTCAATATAAAATATGCTTTGATTCAAAACTATTTTCCCTTAGAAGGCTTTTCCTATTATTGATTTAACATAGAAAACTATCAAAGCATAGTCTACACCCAACATAAAGGCATATTATTTTGTCTTAGACATTCTATTTTCTACTAACATATTCTTAACATGTTCTTATCCCTGTCTCAAGTGTCTCTCAACTGAGAGCATGGGAGATTGGCTTATATGTATAAATTCATTCTTCCTGATGAGTAAAACAAAGCAAATAAGCAGATTCAATTCTTTGTGAGAATTGCTTGGTAAGTAAGATTTACTTTTAATTACAAGTGAACTCAGTAATCCAAGCCTAAGAAATAAATTCTCTTCCACAATTAGAAATTATCTATTTGAAAGATTGGCTTTATTGACCAACTTTACAGTAGTTAACTTCATAGGATATGCATCAGAGCCTGCAGAAGGAGAACTTATTTCTGTCTGAGCATTGACTACTATATTTTTCAAGTTCTTTTTTATTAGAATGGAAAGGCTGACTTTTTGTGCTCATACTTCTTTAAGACACAAAATTACTATATTCTAGACTCTTTTTTTGTAATTTGTATATTTAGTGTAGGAACATATTTCTTTCTATTTTGTTGATGTAAAATGCAAGATCTTATTACTTATTACATGAAGTGAAAGAGAGGAGTATTTGAACTCAATCCATGTACTGAGAAAAGTGGTCTATTCATTATTAATTCTCATAACTATTATTCAAAAATTACTTTTTTATTACTGACACACATTAATATTAAGAATGGAAATTTTATATACATATATAAGATTTCATTACAAAATAAAATATATGTTAATCATTTGCTGAATATGGAACTTGAGAAATAAATATTCTAAATTAAACTTCTATTTAAGGGGAAAAGTTTCTGGCTATATGACTATCTTTTGCCCCTGCTTCATAACAGTGAAAAAATGTAACTATAGCAGATAAGAAATAATTTACTAGGGGCTGGGCGGTGGCGCTGGAGGTAAGGTGCCTGCCTTTCCTACGCTAACCTAGGACGGACCGTGGTTCTATCCCCCGGTTCCCCATATGGTCCCCGTGCCTGCCAGGAGCGACTTCTGAGCGAATAGCCAGGAGTAACCCCTGAGCGTCACTAGGTGTGGCCCAAAAACCAAAAAGAAAAAAAAAGAAAAAATAAGAAATAATTTACTAGCATATAGATGATGCTATTTGCAAGACAATATTTGTTATCCGTTAATTAATTTTTTATTCAATGTCTAATGATTATGAACTGAGAAAAACTTTGTTAAAAGTTATATAAAAATGGGCTGCAGCAATTGTGCAGCGATAGGGTGTTTGCCTTCCATGCGGATAACCCAGGACGGGCCGCTATTCGATCCCCTGACATTCCATATGGTACCCCAAGCCAGGAGCGATTTCTGGGTGCATAGCCAGGAATTACCCCTGAACATCAGTGGGTGTGGCACAAATCCAAAAAGCAGAAAAAAGTTACATAAATATATGTTATTCCTGTTCATAAGAGTTCCTTGTCTACTGTGAGAGACATATATATAAATATAAATAAAATAGTGATATAAATAAAAAGAATGGAAACTACAGAAAATTTATAGACTTAGTATAAATAATTTCCTTCCTTAATTCCATAAATTACTCCAAGAGTTAATTCAGGTATGATCTTTTCTCAAATATTGATTTATTCAGATGCTACACAATGAAAAGAGATCCAGGATAATTGGAAGAAGGATTTGAAAGTCAGTTTCTTGATGATCAAAGTTCATGGAACATTAAAAACTACTGATCAAATCATGTCAGTCTTTTCTTTGTTTATAATTAAGCTGCTTTGCAAAATTAATTTTATATCTTTAGAAAGAAAAGCATAGCTTTGAAACAAATGAAACAAATGTTGCATACACATATGTCCATTAGGATCTTCCATCCTCTAATTTACAGTTTTAGGGTCTGCTCTTTCAGTTACTCTCAGATACCTGGGTTCAAAAATCTGAATGATTGGTTTCTGAAACAAATCATTCCTGTGTCGTAAATTGAGTACATTCCTAGTGGAATAGTGTATCTCTCACACTTCTGTGTTCTACCCAGCTGAGTCATAATACTTTTACCCAGTGTAGCCCAATACATAGCTATAATATGTAGTACAAAAAGACTTGTGATACAGGCTTACATGGTTACTACATCTTATCTTGGCATTTAGGCATTGTGTCTATTCCATATCAAACAGAAAAGGGGTGAATTTAAGAACTCAAGCAAAATAAGAAAGACTGAGAAACAAATCACAGTAGCATCATATTCATTGTGGCATAATAATAAAATTATTTTATTATTCAAGTTTTTTTTATAAATTAAACATTAGAATAGTTAGGCATATTTGATGGGTGGATAAAGCTGCATATAGGAGCCAGAGAGATAGTTCAGTCATAGGGCATTTGCCTTGCACGCAGCTCATTCACGTCCTATGATGGTTCGAATCCCAGCAACCCATATGGTCCGCCAGGCCTGCCAGGAGCGATTTCTGAGCACAGAGTCAGAAATAACCCCTAAGAGCTGCCGTGTGTGACACAAAAACAAAATAAACAAACAAAAAACCCTGCAATTAGAGGGTTCAGCTTCATCAAAGGTTTCAGGCATGCACTGAAGGTCTTGGACGATTTCCCTCACATATAAGGTAGAACTGCTCTGTTAGCCAAGCAAAATATGATAGAGAAGTGAAAATGAGATGGTAGTGAAGAGTGGTATAATAATAGATCAATAGATAATGAAACTGTGTTAAAGATATGTCACTTTGGATAAATGCATCCTGTTCAGCACAGTAGAAACACGTCTTTAAAGTATTGGAAAAGTGATAGGTGTCATACTTACTTCATGCATAGGGTCCTCCTGATTTCATAGTGTACAAGTACTTTCTTTACTTCAAACACAGTTTTAAATTATGACAAAATACTGTTGGGACTTCTATAATTCACCAAAGGGCTTCCAAAATGAAATTAGCATTTTGCTCATAAATTAAACTAAATTGCATTAATTGATTATAATTAGAATGAGACTGATAAGTGCAAGCTTTCAAGTCAAACATCGTTACTTTTTTGCATTATTTTTCTGAAAATCAGATTGTGAGAGTAATTTAAATCATGGCATTCTCTCTACTTTGTTAATGTTGATTGCAGAGAGTATTTAGTGGGACCGGGCGGTGGCGCTGAAGGTAAGGTGCCTTCCTTACCGCGCTAGCCTTGGATGGACCACAGTTCGATCCCCGTGCCCCATATGGTCCCCTAGGCCAGCCAGGGGCGACTTCTGAGCGCACAGCCAGGAGTAACCCCTGAGCGTCACTGGGTGTGGCCCAAAAACCAAAAAAAAAAAAAAATGTAAACTTGTTATTAAAATATTTGACTAGCAGAAAGTATTTAATATATATTTATTTTAAAAAGTAAAATCATTAGGGGGGCCGGGCGGTGGCACTGGAGGTAAGGTGCCTGCCTTGCCTTGTGCTAACCTAGGACGGAACGCGGTTCAATGTCCCGGTTCCCCATATGGTCCCCGTGCCTGCCAGGAGCAACTTCTGAGCGAATAGCCAGGAGTAACCCCTGAGCGTCACCGGGTGTGGCTCAAAAACAAAAACAAACAATAAAAAAGTAAAATCATATCGTATGTTAATGTGAAAGTTAAATTATTTCATAAGGTGGTGTGTTATGCATATGGGTATGGGGATGTGCACAAAAAAGTCTCAAGACACATTCAATAAAAGACATGGAGTTAGTCCAATGGCATAACTAAATGTGCTAGTTTTACTTTTCTTTCACGCAGCCACCTATCATTTATACATTCTTTGTGACCTTTAAATTAGTTATCCCACCACTCTCCTGTGAGAAACAGAGAGAAAAAAGTTTTAGGTTAGATAAAAATGAGGTTACAAGGCTCTTTACAAATTTAAAGAATTTAAGATGTTGAAAGAAAAACCCAGGTATTTTCTATTTGATAATTCAATAACTGAGACTATTATTATTATTGTCCTATATGTTAGCCTATCCAGCAATGGGCATCTGTATATTTTCAGTCTACTTTTTTATGCTCTTAAAAGACAAAATGTCGTCTTAAGAAAAGAAGTGCCTATTAAAATCCTAATATTAAAAAGTTACGATATGACTATTGCAAATGCTAGCACATGAAAGTGAATCAAATTATTTGCCTGTGTTGTCACGGGCTATCTGAAAAAAGTAGTTGATGGAGAAATTATAGATAGTAACTACTGAGGAACCTCCTTTTTATCAGCACACAATTACACCATTACAAATATGTTTTTCATTTTGTGACTTAGTTATGTGGCATATTATAAAGTAGAATGACTTGCTAAATCAGAAGCCAAAATATCAGCATGCAACATACTCATAATAATAACATTTCTAAGAAATGTTATTCTATATCAGACAATAAATTAGACTAGAAATTGTATTGTCCTTTATATTGAAGTACCATAACTTACAATTCCAGATGACTTGAATTTGAATGCCAAGATGGAACCTAAATAACTATAACTATAAATTTCCTTGTTTTATTTTTATCAGAGACTTTATAAAATGCTAAAGTATATAATAAACATTTTTCTTCTGCATGGTGAATAAATAATACAATTCCTCAACCAAAATCCATTTTTAAAAGAGATATTTCCCTCATATAAATGGGGAATTACATTGGACATTAACATATTAATAACTATCAGTTATATTTAGTTTAGTCTTTGCATGTTAGAGTCAGAATTAAGGTAGGGCTAAGTTTTAAAATGATGATGTCAAATGTGACACATATTTGAGAGCAGACAGAAAAATATTAAAAGGGAAAAATTGTCTATGAATGACTACTGATCTAGCTAAATAAATATATAATACTGATCAAAAGAAAAATTCAATCATATGATAAATCAGTAACAACAATAAGTAGTTCTTTAAAGCAAGTGAACCTAGAAGAATAAGTCAACCAAAAATGTGAGGATAAAACAGGGTTTATTCAAACATACACTGTGAGTGTAAAGCTTAAAACAGAAGTTACAGAAAGGCCAGATACTTAATACAGCAGGTAGGGCACTGACATTGCACACTGTCAACCTGGAATAGATAACCTGCACCCTATATTTTACATGAGCCCTTCCAGGATTAATTCCTGAGCATAGAACTAGTAGTAATCCCTGAGAACTGATAGATATTTCCCCAAAAGGCAACAGATCTCCCCTAAAACAAATAAGCTATTGGAGTAAAAGAGCAATAAATTTAGGAGAATTATAATAATCAATATATCACTATAAAGATGATACACATATAGATAAAATTAGTTTAGTAGAATTAAAGCTCTGGAACTAGATGACATTCAGAGAGTTCTGTTTTGTTTGTACTTTTAAAAACTGAAGTGAGTAAATAACTTGGGGGACAGTGTACTTGGTGCAATTGATTTAAAAGTTTAGTATAAAAAGAAAACTTAATGTATTCATAAGTTTTCTGTTCCAGACAACATGGATTGTATATCTAATATCCATGGCATATTATGTGCACATCAAGTCCACATCTCTGTAGAGAAAGAGCCTTGAATATTTTCTATATTTCAAACTCTATCAAGAGAAGTGGAGGGAGTGGAGAGAAGGAGACGATTAGAGGAAGAAAGTAAAAGGGAAAGGAGGGGAATAGGAGGAAGGAGAAAGAGAAGCACTAAGTTTTCTAGACAAGCTAGGAATTCTAAATCTTAATGTTAGGAGTTACTTTTAGAATGGATTCAGAACAAAAACAGCATGTGCTTTAGAAAAATTGTGGTTCAGTCTTATTTATATACTTAAAACAATGAATATGGAAATGTTATCAAAAGTATTTAAGAAAGTATCTGACTCCAATTAGAACTGTGATCAGCAGTAGGAAATTACACAATATTTCTTTCATTCAAAAGTCTATTTAAAAAAAGTCTATTTATTCCTATCTTTCAGAATAACACTGAGTTCTGGGTATATAGGTTTTGATAAATATAGTTAGAAATCCTGAAATATATATATAAAATAGCCACTTCACCAAAGAATATTCTGGCAAGTGAGTTAATTTATTGAATCTTCAGCAGAACCATTGCATTTCATGATACATTGTGGGATGTCACATTCTGGCTGCTCTCTACATGCAGGAGAATAAAGTGATGGGAAATGGGGCATGAAGCAGGTAGACTCATCAGCAATCTCCATCAATTACTCAAACAAATACTTGGGTTTGAACACAAGTAATTTTGTAGAAGTGAAAGAAAATATGTTCAGGAAAAATAAATCTCTACATTTTCTTTTATCAGCAGTGTGATAGAAAATAAAGAAGGCAATAATACAATTGCAACCATTCCAGTTTTGAAAGCAGGTGTGTTATAAGACCAATTCCTCAATTTTCAACATTAGAGCAAATTGCTGGTCAGTTACAAGACTCTGGACAATAGAGAGAAGCAATTTTGGAAAAGGAGGACTCAGTGAATGACACAGAAAGAGAAGGTTACAGCAATATGGCACCAAGTGGGAAAATGTTTTAATTAACATGGTTAGATACTTAAAAGTACAGCAAATATGAAAACAGAGTTGGCTATATTTGTAATGTTAATGTTTTTTGTCGAATAGTGATGACATGTTGAAAAGACATAGGGACGATTGTGGATGGTCATATCATAGTCATTTTCTTGGCAGTGGTGTATAGTAACAATACATTATGGTCATAAACCTTAGTGTTGTAACCATGGTTATTAAGCTAACATAGAGATAGGTAATTGAATATAAAAGTTAACAGTTAAACCGAAGCAATAGCACATCTGTTGGGGGTTTGCCTTGCATGCAGCTGACCCAGGATGGACCTGGATTCAATCCCTGGTGTTCCATATGGTCCCCCTAGCCAAGAACAATTTCTGAGCACAAAGCCAGGAGTAACCCTTGAGCGCCACCGGGTGTGCCCCCCCCCCAACAAATATAAATAAATAAAAATAAAAGTTAACAGTTGTGCTTCTTTTTTTCCTAGAAAAAAATTTCTGAAATATTTAGAAATAAGAGAAATTTGTAGAAAAATATAGAGACAAGTAATGCCACCCCCTCCTCTTTTTGGCAAGGATTGGGATATTAAAGCATATACATATGCTGAAATGAATTATTTAACATAAAAAATAACGAAGGGGAAGAGACTAAGGAAATTGGTGATTTAGGTTCTGGAACTTGTTCGAAGGGACGGTTTCTGTTAGCAGTTGAAATATTTCATCTCAGAAACTAGGATGAAAGTAACACACACAGGCACACAGGTGTAGAGAGATAGTGAACGTAAGAAGAGGATGTACAGGCATTTTCCTGATTGCTTCTATTTGGGGGGTTCGGTTCTGGAAATGAGAAAGAAAAGCTCTATACCTCCAATTCTTGTGTCAGTTGGAGTGAAACAAAATAAGCAAAGGAAAGGCAGCTGCTGTTTGAAAGGATTTCTGCGAAATCCATTTTATTCAAGGCAAGCCTGATTTTGTGAGGGAGATAATTCAGAGAAACTCTGTTGAAAAAGACAAGTTTTGAGATGGAGAAGGAGGATTTAGGAGAGGGGTTCAAGTGAGGTAATATATGAATACATTTGGGGGATGTGCCTTAGTTCAAACTACTGCATTTACTGAATTTGACTGGTGTCAAAGACAATTATGCGAATATGTTGCTGAAAAGTGTCTGACCAGAAGGAATATTTCTGTGGCTCTATTTCTAACTGTTTGAGTTTAATAATGAGACCTGGGATAGAAATAATGAGACACATCTGAGTTATTCAGGCTTCTTAAATTCTACAAGCACAGTGCCAACTTAGCTAAGTATCACTTGTGTGCACACTCGGTGCCTATCTTCATGACATTGTGCAATTTATAATCATTATATACATATTATATGTTGGCATTTTAACAACACTCTATTACAGGAACCATTAGTCTGTCATTTTAACAATTAGCATTATAGACTTTAAAATGCCTCTATCCAAATTTTCTGAGGTATGTTTCAGTACAAATGATCTGTCCTGATATTCTATACTCTTAGGCATTCTAGAAAAGATTGTGATGAAAATAGATGTGATAACTTTTACTTGCATATGTCATCCACATTTCCTTTTAGAGATAATCTTGTATCAGTTTTAAGGTCAAGGCACCTTTGCATTCTATAAAATTTGTAATTATATGATTTGGGGCAAATTTCTATATTTTCAAACTTAAATGGTGTTTTATTTATATGTAAACAGGAAGGGCTCAATTTAAATAATAATGCCAAAAACACAATGGAAACTCAATAACTGCTATTTTATATATATAAATTTCCACAATGTTTTCCTCAGCTTAAATTCAATCACTCTGAAAATTTAAAGGTGTTTTGCAATTTAATTTACATAAATTCTATCAAATCTATCTATATATCTATATTATATAACATTCTCATATTTAACTATTTATCCAGTTATTTATTATACATTTTACCTATTTTTTGAAATTTAAATCATTTGATTGCAGGTATAGTTTATAATTTTAATGTCATATACATAATTATTTTATTAATCTGAAATGCAGTGAATCATTTGAGTATGTTTCCTTAGATTTAAATTAAAGTTTTCTTGATCTAGTTTTATAATCATCATCCTTTATCCTTTACCATAATACTTCATGAATTGATGTGATTCTATGGATGATCAGTTCTTTTGCAAGAAATTATTTAAATAACAATACAATTTCAAAAACATGGTTCTATTGGTTAATAAATTTGGAGCACTTATGCATAAATTTAAAGAAAAGACATTTGAAGTAGGACATAATAAAATGATAGCAATATCTGAGTTAGTTCATAGAACATGGAAATTACTTAAAAGATATAAAGAATCATCCTCTAAAATTCTCATACGGAAATTTGGTGCACTCTTAAGTTTAGCTGTAAGCGTTATATGGCCTTAAAAATCCATTAGCATGGTACCAGAATGATAGCACAGTGGATGGAACATGTCAGACCTGGGTTGGATACGCAGCATCCCATATGGTTCCCTGAGCTAGGCATGGGTGATTACTGAGCACAAATCCAGGAGTAATCCTTGAGAACTATCAGTGTGGCCTAGAAATAAACAAGCAAAAATCCTTCAGCACCCTTTAAGAATGGATGTATCACCAGGGGTTTTGAATCACATAATACAGCTCATAAGAGAGAGGTATAAACTATATACATTTTCATGATGGTAATTTTCATGGATAATCATCATTATAATTTGAATTAGATATACTTGATATAGTGCCTCCTGTTAAAAATGGTATAAAATTTAAAATTATTCCCAGTTTTACTTTAAAAAAATAGACTGTTACAGGACCAGTGAGATACTGCAGTGGGCAGGCTGCTTGCATTAAGCATAACTAAGTCAGGCTCAATGTCAAACACCCCATATGGTACCTTGAGTCCACCAAAAATTATCCTTGAGTGCAGAGCCAGGACTAAGCCCTGAGGGCTGCGGAGTGAAACAATCCACTCTGAACATTAAAACATATAAAAAAGTTGTTAAAAGAAAAATACTTTAGGCCTAATGCATGAGAAGTTAAGGATATGCATAGCATGTTTATTTTTTATGGTTAAACTCCATATAAAAGTAAAAGGAAAAGAAGTGAATTTACGTATTTAGTGGCATATACACAATTACTTGGAGATAATTCTACAATCCCCAAAACTGGTAGAAATAAAAGATACAAGTGAAACAGTCGACCATGATATCATATAGTTTTGTATAATTCTGGAATAATTGTTGCAAATATTCTTCTCTGTTGCCTTTTTATTTTATGTCCTTTAAACTACCAGTCTCCCCTCGAGATATGTATTATGTTTTAGAGATGTGAAGTAATTTGATCAGGTTGTAATAACATCCTGCTGGTCTGTGAACAATCAAGTCTCTTTAAAATGTCTTTTCTAATCTTTTTCCTGATTCATTGTGCTTAATTAGCAGGAGTTAGACTAAGAGGTCTTTCTCCAACCTCCTCTTTCCAGGAGGCTGAGAGTTAGCACATTGTGACACAGAATGACTAAAAATAAAGTAATGTTCATGAGAGATGAAATCAGTGAACTGTGATTTAGTCAGATTTTTTAACTTCTAAGATGGGATATGTTACTGCACCTGTTACATACTAACATATGCAAATGGAAATATTTTACTACGGCTCTACCTAATTATTCAAATGGTCAAGTAGACTATATAAAATACATGAAAATGCAGAAGTCTATTTAAGCACATTTTTAATGTCTGAGTATATATTGGCTATCTTTTATATGTAGTAAACACTGGATAGATGAGTAAGCAAACCATCGATTAAATCTACCATTCAATCACCATGTTGCATTGTACTGACATTGGTCTGGAGATACAGTTAAACACAATTTTCTCTGTGGTAAAGTCAAGAATACAAATAATAGAAGACAGTTGCAATACATTGTCTTAATGCGTAGTCCTTTCTTTAGAAACATATATTCAGACATTGATTCCTGTTGACCCATTTGCCCAACATTCTAACAGTAACAATATCACTTAATCATGTTATTGTTTTACAGGATGTTTAGGAAACAACTAGTGTCAGTTTTCTTAGTCTTACTAGTTAATTAACTACTGCCATCTATGTCCCCTCCCTCTGTCAAAACTTTAAAGTTTTATAAATTTGTATATTTTGTTTAGTCTATGATAAAAATAAAATTGTATCTCTCCTTGGAATAATTTATTTTATTATGTTTTAATACCCTGGTTATAATTGTGTTACCTTTATAGTACTAATGTCCATTGCTACCTAAACCCCTACCACCAAAGTGCCATAAAAATGCCTTCATCAAGGTTCTGTACCATAATTGTTTCGTTTACATGTTAATCATCTTGTTTGTAGCTTAATAACCTGAGATTTATAATTCAAGACGTGCATTTTAATTTGTTCCCTAAATAAGGTCATAACATTTGTATGTGTACTGTGGAATTTATTTAGAAAAAAAATTTCATAAATATTGATCATATGGAGAACTGGTATTCAGTGTCTTGTCATATTATATTCTTTCTTATCTACTTCCCTCTCTTGTGACTTTCTACTGGCATTTGTTATCCCTTTCTTTTTTATTATATTCTGTATATGATTTTTTAATTGAAAACATTTTGAGTTACAAGGTCCTTGATAGTTGAGTTTTAGACACACAATAAATCATGGCCAATCCCATCCAATCCCATCACCAGTACGGACCTCCCTCCACTAACATTTCCCAAATTCATCCCACACCACAATCCTTCTGCCTCCCAGCATGTCAGTATAACAGGCTCATTTTATGTTTAGGTTATGAAAGTTTGAGTATTGTCATCCCATTGTTGTTGGTTTTGGTTTGAATTTTTAGTTCTGTCCCTTTTAAACACTACCAATGCACCTGAGACTACTTGGCTGCTGACCCCATATTTTCTTTTTTTTTTTTTTTTTTGGTTTTTTGGTTGTTTTTTTTTTCTTTTTTGGTTTTTTTTCAGCCAGGGGTTACTCCTGGCTAAGCACTCAGAAATTGCCCCCTGGCTTGGGGGGACCATATGGGACGCCGGGGAATCGAACTGTGGTCCTTCCTTGGCTAGCGCTTGCAAGGCAGACACCTTACCTATAGTGCCACCTCACCAGCCCCTGACCCCATATTTTCATATTTATTTTTCTCCTCCTAAACTCAATTTTTCCTTCTTCCTGCTATACTCTGGGTCCAAGGATATTGAGACAATACCCATTTAAACCATTGAACTTATTCATGCAGTTATTATATACCACATATAAGTGATATAATTATGTATTTTTTTTATAAAATACATCTCATAACCTGGAAAGTAGAATACAGGACTTCAAATATGGCCTAACTGACAAAAGGGAATACAAAAATTTTGAGAATCACTGATAATCATGTTCTAAATATAGCTTCTTCATGTGCATTTATTGACTAGTTTTGACTCTACCAACTATATATTGGGTAACTAGAAAAAACTGTGGAGTCTTATATCCACAAAAATGATTCTAGACAACTTTAAGCTTAAATCAATATGAACACAATGCATCTCCTTATGTGGTTATTTTAAGAGATCAAATAAGATATCTTTAAAATACGACTATCTGTTTATCTGAGTAAATCCTCTTAAAACACATGTATCTGTTCACTCAAATATTAAATAAATGAACCTTTCAGAAGTATAAGTCTCTGTTATGGAATCTTATCAAATAAATACTGATGGAATTAAGAGTTAAAGCAAAGATGAAAGGGACTGGAACCTAGCATAGGATTTAAGGTGCCTGCCTTGCATGTACCTGACCTTAGTTAAATCCTAACATCACAGATAATCCAGAAATTACAGTCATGGATTATCCCTGATCACAGAGCAAGAAGTAAACCCTGAGAACTGTGGCTATAGCCCAAGTATCCATCTTCCAAAATATAGGATGAAGTAAATATATTAAAAGTCCAAATATAAAACTACTAATAAAACCATGTAACTGTAATGTCTTTTGCTATGTTTTGCTTTATTTTGAGGTCACACTCAGTGATATTCTGATTACTCCTGACTCTGCACTCAAAAGTTACTCCTGGCAGGTTTGGTGGACCATATGGGATGTCTGGATTGAACCTGGTTTGGCCACATGCAAGGAAAACTCCCTGCCTTTGTGCTAGAACTCTGGCCTCTATAACATCTTCAAAATAAAAGCTACTGGTAATTTATTCTTTATCTATATTGATATTTTGTTTGTTTGGAGTGATAACAAGATATCTTCAGGACATACTACTGGCACTCAGAACTCACTCCTGGTTTAGCTCATGGGATCAGATGTGGTAACAATGATCATCTACAAGAACCAACGTCATCTGCAGGAACCAATATCATCTGCAGGAAAAACAGGATTCTATCTCTGTATTCCTCTTGCACATGAGAATTATAATATTTATATTTTGTCATATGCATGAATTTGTACATTCTAATTAAAATTACTATGGATATTTTATTTTAATTTAAAAATAAAATACAAAAACATTTCACTGTAGTTTGTAGACTAGAAATACACATATATTTAGAAAAAAGATGATAAACGTAATGGCAAAGCAGCAATAGTAATGCCTTCAAATAATTGTGGGGGGATTTGGGTCACACCCAACTGCACTCAGGGGTTACTCCTGGTTCTGCACTGAGAAATCGCTGCTGGATCGGGGCCATATGGGATGCCATATGGGATACTGGGATGCCAGTAATTGAACCTGCATTCTTCCTGGATCAGCCACATGCAAGGCAAATGCCCTGCCACTGTGCTAACAATCTGGTCCCAAATAAAATTAAATATTAAAAAGAAATTTTTAGACTTACTACAATAATTGCAGCTGAGTAGAACTTTTCCTGGGACCATAAAAAAAGATTCTACCCTAGGCCTCATCCAAGGATATGTGCCAAAAAAAAAATCTCTAATTATAGAAAATGACTTTGACAATCACGATTGATAACGTTTTTTATCACCATAAAGAAAGACCTTGGAGTCTGACAACCAACATGTCCAGAGCCTGTAGTCAATCTCATTACAGTATACTCCAAGGGTAGAGATACCATGTATCTCTTAGTTCAAGGGAATTTCCTTTCTAAATTCCCCCAAATTTCCTGCCCCTATGCAAAATAACAAAACAAAACAAGACTTGCCATATTTACCCCCACACATTTTAAAGTTAATTATTTTTATTTATTATTTATATTTATATTTATAGCATCTTGGTAGGGGGTTCCTGCCCACTTTTTTTTACAGAACCATAACATGAATCATCTTGTTTTGCCTCATATTTCTATGTCTTCCTACAAACTTAAGAAAAAGAAAAATTATCTGGTACTTGGGGTTCAAGCAGTCTCAGGACAATTGAGTGGAAATAAAAGATAGTCAAACCTAAATATCTGAACCAAAGTAAATGACAATAGAACCAAGTGACCGAACTACAATAAGCTATACACAAAAGGGACCTGCTACACTAGCATTCCTGGGGGCTTAGAGTGGAGGCGTGGGATGCATGCTGGGAACTATGGTGGAAGGAAGTCTGCACTAGTGGTGGGAATGGCCCTACATCATTTTCGCTGTTTACCTGAACACAACTGTGAAAGATTTGTAAGTTACATTGATTTCAATAAAAAAAGAGAGAGAGAAAGAATTTCTAATAGGCAAATAAGCTAGTATTGGAGAAGGTGGTACAGTGTAGATTAAGTTTAATTACCTTCCCCAGTGTATCAAAATCAATGAGTTAGAATCTCTATTTTGGTTTGTTGACTGAGGTCCAGAAGTTATGCATTTAGACAGAAAAAGAAATGTGTACCTTCAAAGTAATTTTATTCCTATAAGCAAGCTGTCATTATTTTAGTCAAACCTTTGATCAGACTTCTATAGGTAGTGATAAGTGTGAGCTGCTCTCTCTAATTCTACCCTCGTTGATGATCAATGATTTTAAGAGTATAAAAATTTAAATGATCTACATAGCTTATTATTATTTTAATTTAATGGTCTGTTAAAGAATAAAATATTTAACACTTTAACACAAAAAGTGAGTGTATTCCATGCAACTTTGAACACAGTGTTTAATATGAAAAAACTTCAAACTTCCTTTAAGAGTTTCAAGTAATTTTATACTACTAAAAAGCCTTGGTTGAGCAAGAGGGAGATTATAGTGAGTATGGCACATTCCTTGATATGACAAACCTGTTTGTTCCTGGAACTAAATATAGTCTCCTGTGCATGACCAGTAATGATCTTGAGCATAATCAAGTGTGAATCAACTACTCCACTCAAATAAAAACACTATAGATTCCTAAGATATGTCAACTTAAATAAAGAGGTGAAGGACCTATACAAAGAAAACTCTCAAAACCTGCTTGAAGAAATTGAAGAGTACACATACTTTTGGAGTGTTTGGAGACATGTAACCTGCTCATGGATTGGGAGGATTAAAATGTGAATACTCCCCAAAGCATTATACAGATTTAATGTAATCCCTCTAAGGATACCCATGACATTCTTCAAAGAAGTGAATCAAACACTACTAAAATTCATTTAGAACAATAAACACCCACAATAAACTAGAGTAATCTTGGGAAAAAGGAATATGGGGGGCATTGCCTTCCTCAACTTTAAATTTTATTACAAAGCTATGGTCATTAAAACAGCATAGTATAGGAATAAAGACAGACCCTCAGCTCAGTGGAATAGACTTAAGTCTTCAAAGAATGTTCCCCAGACATAAAATCAATTAATCTTTGAAAAAGGAGCAAGAAATGCAAAATAGAGCAAGGAAAGCATCTAAAATAAGTGGTGTTGGGACAACTGATCAGCCACTTTCAAAAACACAAATACAGATCAAGGAATTGGGGTTGGAAGGTCGCTGACTAATCACATGGAGTCTAAGTTGGGTCCAAATGACATATGTTCAAAGTGGGAGGTGCCCTGTATTGTATTATCCTTAGTAGATAAGAGCTCATTTCCATGCGTAAAGTTTCCCCTTTATTAGTAAGCCTTTGCAGAAAAGAATTGTGCAATATAATATTGCTGGTGCATTTGAAGATGAGAGTGTCAGGCTCCATCATCTCTGTGCCCTGGTTTTGACCTGAGTTTCTAGACCAGGCAAGACTTTTTCTTGTAGATTTTTTTTACCAATCAGAACCAAAACAGGTGAAGCTAAGGGATAGAAGAAAACAAAAAAAGACAAATATATACATGTATATATGTATATATACACCTATCTATATATATATATAAAAGAAGAAATAAATAAAAATGAATTAAAAATATAATTAAGAAAAAAATGTAATGTAGGAGACAACCTTACATTTGGGTGTAAACAGGTTAAGAGGTACTAAACATACAAATGACATATAAGCTTCCACATTGTCTTTTGAGATATTCTTGTGGGGGGTGGAATTCAGGGCACATTTTCATAGCACAGCCTGAACTAGCTGTGTTTGAGAAATGATTTGTGGCAGAAAGGGCTCGGGTAGAGTTCTTGCTCTGGGGGTTCCTTCTGGAGTTGAATCCAATACCAAGCAACAGCCAAATAGGGGAGAGGGGTGAAAAGAGGGCCACAGAATATGAGATAGCAGGAGTATTGGTTATAGTTTCTTTCTGAGGGGTGAGTTGTGGGGCTGAGAGGTTGTTCTTTAACCTGGGAGCTGGGTGATGGCCTATTAGGGCAGGAGGTGGGTCCTGATATCTAATGAGTTAATATCTGAAGGTAAAGAGCATTAATAGTTCTCCACAACAGCTCCAGGAACCAAAATACCTCCAGGACATTCTTAATATGGCTCTGATACCAACATGCACCAGTTTTGATATGGCACTCTGATTACAGGGAACTGACAAGAACTTGATCTAAGAGCAGGTTGTCTTATCTCATCACCTCTCAATAAGATGAAATAAGAAGACATGCCATCCTTTACTCTGTGCAAAAACCAGGATCTCTGACTACAAAAGACTCACTGTGAAAACCATGACTGGACAGAACTTATCCTGGGACCATTAAGAAAGATCCTAGCCTAGGTTTTGGCCTACAATCTGTACAACAACCAAGAACTCTAATTCCAGAGCTTTGACTGAGACAACTGTAACTTAGCAGAACTTCTGGAAACATAATTAAAGATTCTATCCTAGGCTTTGTCCTAGGATTGATACAAACACCAACACCATCAATTACAGAAGACTGATCAAAACAACAGTGTTGGAACAGAACTAAAACCATAAAGACTCTATCCTAGGCTCCATCCTATGACCTGTACAAATACCAATATCTATAGTTACAGAGGCCTGATTTTATCATCCATGACTTAGCAGAAAATTTCCAGACACCACAAAAAGACCTAAGGGGGAGTAAAAGAGCATGTACGGAGCCTGTAGTTATTCCCATGATAGTATGCTTCAAGGGCAGAGAGACCTTGTCTCTCTTAGGCCAAGGGAATTCCCTTTCTAATCTCCCCAGTATTTACTGTGCCTTTGCAAAAGAGATGGAAAAAAGGAAACACAATTTTTTTGTTTTTCTTTTTTTGTTTTGTTTTGTTTTGTTTTGTTTTGTTTTGAGCTCATCATTATTGCTTGGTTGTCTGTATTGCTTTAGTGGGCACACCCATTTGACACTCGGGGATTACTCCTGACTATGAGCTCAGAAATTACCCCTGACTTGGGGAGACCAAATGGGCTCCGGAGCATTAAACTGTAGTCTGTCCTATGCTAGCACTTAGAAGGCAGACACCTTACCTCTAGCGCCACCTTTCTGGCCCCTTGGATTTTTTTTTGTTATTGTAGTTTTTGTTTTATTTATTTTTTTTTGTTTTGTTTTCTTATTTGTCTGTTCTTTTTTTTTTAAATTTTTTTGTCTTTTTTGTGATGTTTTTCTTCCTTATTCCCTCTCTTCTTAAAATGATATTTATAACCCTCTAGATGGACCCTTCCTGGATTTTTTGTTTGTCTTGCTTTTTATGGATTTTGTTTTGTTTTGTTTTTCTGTTTCTTTTTCTTTCCCTTCATATAGAACCTCATAACATGAATCTTCTTGTTCTGCTTCATAAATTGAGTGGAAAAAATAGATGGTACCAAGACCTAACAGTTGTATGAACTATGAGTAGGAAAAAAAAATGATCAGTCTTAAGCAACAAATTCAAAGCTAAGGACAACAGAATCAATACCCATTCTACAACAAACTAGATACAGAGGGAACCACTTATACTAGCACCCTGGGGGGGGGCAAAGGAGGAGAATATGGGATGCATGCTGGGAACAGGGTTGGAGCGAGGACTACACTGGTGGTGGGAATGCCCTGGGTTCAATGCCATTATGAACCTAAAATATTATTGTGAAAGATTTGTAATACACTTTGGTCACAGTAAAAATTATTAAAAAAAAAAGAAAACACAGACCTCCATCTAACACCATGCACAAAGGTCAAATCCAAATGGATTAAAGATCTTGATATCAGACCCAAAACCATAAAGAATATAGAACAACATGTATGTAAAGCACTCCACAACATTGAGACTAAAGGCATTTGCAAGGAGAAAACTGCTCTCTTCATAGAACTGGAAGCAGAAATAAACAAATGAAACTATATGAAGATGATAAACTTCTGTACTTCAAAGAAATAGTGACCAGGATACAAAAGTCACCCACAGAATGGGATACACCCAATACCCATCAGACAAAGGGCTAATATCTAAGATAAACAAGGTACTGACAGAACTTAGCATGACAATAACATCTAAGCTCATCAAAAAATGGAGTGAAGAAATGAACAGGCACTTCCTCAAAGAAGAAAAACAAATGATCAAAAGGCACATGAAAAAATTTACATCACTTTACATCACTAATCATGAGAGAGATGTAAATCTAAACAACAATGAGGTATCACATCACAGCACAGAGTTTGTTGCACATCACAAAGAACAGAATGATCAGTGCTGGAGGGGATTTGGAGAGAAAGGAACTCTCATTCACTTTTGTTGGGAAAGTCATCTAGTCCAGCCTTTATGGAAAATAACATGGAGAACTCTCAAGAAAACTGGAAAATGAGGTCCCATATGATCCAGCTATACCATTCCTAGGGATATACCCTAGGAACACAAAACACAATACAAAAATACCTTCCTCACACATATATTCATTACAGCACTATTTACAATAGCCAGAATCTGGAAAAAAACAAGATGTCCTTCAAGAGATGAATGGCTAAAGAAACTGTGGTTCTTATATACAATGGACTATTATATAACTCTAAGGAAAGATGAAGTCATGAAATTTTCCTATACATGGATGGACATGAATCTATTATGCTGAGTGAAATAAGTCAGAGGGAGAGAGATGTAGCAAGTCAGTCCCTGAAGAGGTTCACTGATGAAGGGATGGAGAATGAGGTCTGTCCCCTCCAGCTCGGAGAACGCGCCTACCACCCTGCACAACCTGCGGTTCTGAGGTGAATGCAGCGGGAAGAAAGCCAAAAGGCAGCCAGGCTTCCGAAGAAAATAGCTCTTCATTCCTTGAAGAGGCCAAAGCCCCAAAAGGCCTAGGAATAGGCCAGGAAGAAAAAAAGCCCCGCCTTCCTCAGATGCTTGCTTTTTATCCCCAGAATCAGGTACCACCCAATGGTGGAATCAGAATCAGGTACCACCCTAGGGTGGGGGCAGAATGCCAGGTCACACCCTAGGGTAGGACACAGTCACAGATCAGGGTAGGGTCAGTAACATAATAATGTTTATATACACAACAAGAGATAGACACAGCATAATCTCACTCCTCTATGTGTTTTAAGAAAAATAAAAGATATTCTTGCAATGATTTTCAGAGACAAAAGAGAGGAGGGCTGGAAGTTCTAGTTCACTACATGAAGCTCACCACAAAGAATGATGAGTGTAGTTAGAGAAATAGCTACATTGAGAACTATCATAACAATGGAATGAATGAGGAAAATTAGAAAGCCTGTCTAGAGTAGAGGCGGGGTTAGGGTGGGAAGAAGAGAGAATTGCAACATTGGTGATGGGAAAGTTGCACTGGTGAAAGAGGTTATTCTTTACATGACTGAAATCCAACTACAATCGTGTTTGTAATGAAGGTGTTTAAATAAAGATATTAATAAAAATGAAGTTATTTTTAGAATGGTTTCAGAAAAAAAACAGCAACGTGCTTTTGAAAAATTGTGGCTCAGAGATGAGGGCCAGAAGAACTAGGTCCGTGTCTTAATATTTTAATTTTGTATTTGTTACAATTATTCAAAAGATATTTTTAACAAATGGAAGAAATTTATTTTTCTTTAAATAAAGCATTTACTTACCTGTTTTGTGTTTCACAAAACTCAAGTTTATAACACAAATGGCATAATAGAGAAAACTTCTCTGATCATGGGTTTTAAGGGAAACTAAAGAAAAAAAAAGAAATAAGACTTTCAAGCAGTGCATAGTGGTTAAGATAATTTTGTTTTATCTTACTCACATACCAGTCACATGCAAGTGTCTGTGGGAAGGAAAACTGCACTAATATTTAGATAACATGTGTTGAATTAGGATTATGTGCATAACAAGGTAGCTCTATGGAAGTCATTGTCACATCTCTGTCTCTGTCACTCTCTCTGTCTCTTCTCATTGTCATTCCCACCTGCTTTGCCACTCTCTCTAAAACTCATAATGTAGGCTTCTTTTCTCTGGTAGAGCCTTAATCTATGTTATGAATTCCCTTTGAAATCTCTAACCAATGGCATTTTTCTCCTAGAAAGTTTGAATGTCTTTCCCCATTGAAATTAGAACAAACTGCCTTAACAGTTTTGAATACCCATGTATAAAAAAAATCTTTTGGTTTGGACTAAATCAAAACTTCTCCATCTATGTTCATATTTGGTGTGACTTTTGACAGGACTTGTACTATTTCCATCTATGCTGGAGACACTGTAATCTGTGGTTTCTCTGTCTGTGACAACCCTGACATAGGCATTACTGAAATAAAATGGTTAAAAAAAACTCTTACTTCTAGCATTAGGCCAAGAGGAATAAAACATATGTGTGCTTTATAGAGTTGCAGTGTGTTTTATAAAGGCTTTAGAAATGTTTAAATATATACTATATTTTATGACAGTTAATGAAAAGAGATTTATGCATGTATATGTTTTACTGGAATTTTTATACTGTATTCTATTTTTATTTTTAGTAGGGCTCTTCCCAGAGGTTCTAGAATGTGGATAGAAACCACCAACCTATGCTTGGCCCACTGCAGGTCTTCATGGAGTTTCTGTGTGTCTTGGGCTATCGGGGCTACACTTGTCAGTGCTTGAGATGCCATGTGGTGCTGGGGATCTAATTTAGAATTCCATATCCAGCTTTCTTTAAGCATCTGTCCAGACTCTAAATAAAACTTTTTATTTAGTAAAACATTATCTTGATTCTTTAATTTTTGTTCTGGGAGGAAACACATGATCCATATATACCATTAAAGGAGGAATTTTGTCTTTAACATTTTATTTAAACCTAAAATAATTTATGGGATATATATACATAGTCAAATAAACAAACAAATATATTTACTTTTAGTATACTTATTGATAAAAATTAATTTTCAAGGTTCAGATGTGGAAAAAGTTACTGGTATAAGATTATTGGATTGGATCAGTGATAAAATAAAACAAAGAGAAAGAATTACCATGGGTTATCTAAATATAAATATATTCTATGAAATTTGTTCTCTGTACTATTAAAATTTATTCCTCTAGAGAGCAACACTTTTGTTCACTTGTCTTTTTTCAACAAATTGTTTATTTGTCTTTTTACACACTGTTATCACTAGTAGTATCAAGAAAAAGGTATGAGGTGTCAAAGAAAACTTTTATGAACTGGATATTTTATTCATATTAATGTTGTCTGGTCACATTTGACACCTGAAACACCTGTTTTGGACATATCCAAGATGGGGGAAGAATTCCTTTCAACATAGTTATATTATTTTTTCTCATTTTTCACCTTCTAAATTTTGGAAAGTTTATAGGCTTCTGCTTTACTACTTAATAGGAATGTTTTCATTGACTTTCAGGAAATAAACATACGACCTTCAAATTAGGTTCCATTGCAAATGAATTAAGCAATTTAAAAATGTGAATATTTCCGTTATGTCTGGCAGTGTGAATAAAAATCATCTCTACTTTCCACTTTTGTTTCCTTAAGTCAACTCTGATAGTAAGAGAAGGGAAGTTTTTATTGCCTATTCTGAAACCATTTCTATTTTCTGAAGACCCTCAATAGAATAAGATTTTGATCTCTGATATTCTTAGAATGTTCTGTTAAGTTACTATATCAAGGACTAAGACTGTTATGCTCTACTGGACAATACAAAAAGATTATATAATCAGAAGACAGGATAATAAATCTCAGGCATTTTCCATTTTCATCTCAAATCCCTTTTTAACCTCACTTCTGCAGTAGAAGATGGTACTTTACTGATGCAAATAATTTACGATTTGGGAAATAAAATACACATAACATAAAAGTAGGGTCTTGAAAAGGCTTTTAATTTTTTTTTTGTTTTTATTTTTTTTTGGGGGGAACACACCTGAAAGCTCTCATGGGTTTATCCTGGCTCTACACTCAGTTCCTGACAGTGTCAGGGGCCTTATGGGGTGCTGGGAATTGAACCTGGGTCCTTCCCGGGTGGGCAGTATGCAAGGCAGATGTCCTACCTCTGTGCTATCATTACTGTCCCAAGAAAAGGCTTTTATAGAGACTATATTTATTGCTTTGTCATAAAATATTTTATGATGAGGGGTCAAATTAGTTCATATTTTGTCATTCATTTAACATATATTTAAAAAGTACTCATATTAAGCTAGAGTACATAGACAAATGCAAGTTATAAACATACTTCTTATCTGTAAAATTCATAGCAGCAAGGGAAATATTCAAAAAATAAAAACAATACAAGCTCAAAAAGTGATGAATACCGCCATATAAAAAACTATTGAGTTTAGCAGCAGTGGAGATTACTTTCTTTGTGAAAGTAAATATGGAATGTATGCACAAAGATGGATGGATATTAATGTCTACATGCACAAACATATTCCACATTTTAAAAACTCTTATATTTCAACAAATTCTGAACATGGAGACATTTAAAATATTGAATATTACTGAATTATATCTCCTAAGTGATTAAAAGCATGATGTCTATTTTCAATAATGTTTAAGGTAATTTTTGGCAAAAGCAATGGAATTGAAAAAATTTAGGAGAAAACCTGCATCAACAAAAATAAATAAAACTTGCATAAATAAAACCTATTTATTCTAAGGAATAGATAATAAAATAATGAAATTCATATTGAATTAATTCTAAAACAATAAAATATTATGTGAATATGTCAAGTAATTTTTAAATAAGTACTTGGCCTAATGGACTGAAGCATGGGAATTAAAATTTTTAAACAGAGACAGCTTGCTAGTCTCAATTATCCCTAAGTACGGAGAGCAAACACATTTTAATTGGAGCAAAACTAGCTTGTTATGATTTTTTAATTTTGAGAGAGATATAAATATGAAGAATCACAGAAAATTATTAAAATTGTTAAATCACAAAATGTCTAACTCATGATGCTTAAGTAGAGTTGGGAATAATATAATCTCTTCAAGGAATTGCTACTGTAGCACGGCCTAAACTTTAGGCATTTAAGTACTGATTGTTTTTGATCTATCTATTATTCTAGGCAAAGTATTCAACTTTTTTGCCTTTAGAAAATAGGTATTGTGTTTAAATAAATGAGTTTATATGTGTAATTTAAGATTACATATACATATATTATATATATTTATGTGTGTATAACTCTAGACATATATAATTATATTTTATGACTTTATATAAATTATGTAATTTATATAAAATTTAAATTTATAAATATATACAGTTGACATATCTTGACATATTTTTTTGTGTGGTGGGGTGCCTACCTGGTGATGGTAGAGGTTACTCCTTGATATGTGCTTCAGAATTATTTTTGGCATTGCTCCAGGATATCACATGGAATGGAAGAGATTGAATACAGGCTGGCTTTGTGCAAGACTAATGTCCTACCAGCTCTATTATCACTTCTTTACTTATATTCTAAGGAGTTGACTGCTTTCTGTTTATTTTTGGCTTTTTGTTTTGCTTTTTACTTTCTTGTCATGCCATTTATGATCAGTGTTAATTCCTGTATCTGCTCTTTAGGATCATTTCTGGCAGGGTGTAAGGGAAGATAAGTGGTTAGCCTAATGCAAGGTAGTCATCCTACTTCCTGTACTATCATTCTAATCCCTTTAAATAATTGGCTCTTAGCAACACTTAAAATACATATTGTTATCAGCAAGAAAGAAAAGAAGGCAGTAAATGAACAATTGAATGAATCAACATTTTGATAATTCTTGATCTTATGTAAAAATCAATAGGAAATATAAGTTTATTGGATTTACTATTCAAATTTATTTATGCAATTATCTTTTCCTCTAATCACTTCTTGTCCTAGATTTGCTTCTTTTATGCTATTCTTGATTTTAAATTCTATGCCAGGTTAAATTAAACCTAAAATTAGATCATTTTTAGAAGGTAGTGCGATGCTAAAATGTTGCAAACACATACTTGCTATATATGATAGATATTTCGTGGCAATTAAATTTCCACAGAACTCACAAGATACTTGATTACACTGGTTTTAACATAAACAATGTAGAGTTACTATTACATAAAGAAAACACAGGCTTACATGATTCACATTTATATTAATATATTATTTTTATTCAAAAGTCACTCTCAAATGGGCAACTTGCATTTTTTATTGATAAATCTCCAAACCTGTAATATAAAAAGTCCAGTAATCATCAATATATCTATTCTCACACAAAGGAATCAAGGTTTTGATCATTCATGCTTGTTCAGCAGCAGAATATTTTTTTCTGACCTTAATAATTCCAACAGTCTCCTATATATTTTGACTTTTTTCTTTCTCTCTCTTTCAACTGATTCTCCACTCTGTAGTAAAGTGATTATTTTATTACAAATCTGATCCCTTACTTATCTGCTCAGACTTTGTCAATGATCCCAACACATTCTACATAAAATGCAAACTCCTCAATAAATACTATAAGGTAAATTCTTAGATGGCCTGGTATTTGTTTATGTCAACAGTTATTCATTACAAATTAAACCTTAGCCGCAGACTGTTTATTTTGTCCTGATTTCTATGTCTGAAATGATTTTATGATTCACTCCCTTCCCTAGCAAATTTATGTTCTTTGATTTATATGCTTTTCTCTTGTGAAGTCAGATATTGTATCAATTTTACTATTTTATAACAATTATAAAATATCACAGCACCTGACATGTCACTCTGTTGTCCCTCCCACTGATATACTCTGAACTCTGAGAATAGGAAGAATTGTCTTTGTTTTAAACAACTTTTGACGTTATTATACATTCTTTGACCCAATTTTAAAGTGGGTTGAATTATGAAGGTGCTGTTATTGAATAATATATTTGGGAAGCAAGTACAATAAAATGAGTAGTTTAGCAAGCAGTAGCAGCAAAACTGAATAAACAGTTCTTCTGTGTTGTTTCTTATGCATTATCCATATTTGATTATTCATTGCTGGCGAAATTCTTGCTATGTTACATACCTGTCAGCTGTAGCTAATTTATGCAGACAGAAGTGAGTTGACTAACAATATCCTTAAAACATTTTGATTTTAAAATACAGAGTATGGGTGTAGGGTGTAAGTGGTAATGAATTTGCATTTGTTTTGCATGTGTGTGGGTCTACATTTGATCCCTGGCATTTAAGAAAACAAAACAAAAGTAAACAAGCTAAAAATAATGGGAGAAATGATACAGTATTCAAAAAGTATTGAGACCATCCTGCTTTACCTCAATAGTAACTCACTCCCCTTCCTGAATTTATTTGCTGAGTACTACATGCACCCTTCTAGAGGCATTTTATGCAAACACAAGCAAATCTATGCTAATAGAAGTACATATGTATTCCATTGTTTCTATGGGTAATTAAATATTCTGGTACAGGATATAGTAATGATGCTTTCATCTGACCTATTCAGGCAATGGATTTTATAAAAATTTTTATTTTGCTTGGTTTAACTGTTTTAATCAGTAATTAAGTAATTAAATATTCATTAATACATTATTTTAAATGTCTTGATTGCAAATTTAAGTGGGTCAAGCTCCACAAATAAATGCTCTATTTCACTGTCTCAACATTTTAAAAATTTAGCTAGCAGTATTTCTGAAATTTATATATATCCTTTTCTAAATTTTTCTCTATTTTGTATCTTATAAATTATTTATATTCATTGTCAATCTCTAATAAATTAAAAAGTAAAATATCATTTTGAAGGGAGTGGAATTGTATAGACTTCAAAAAGCTTATATTAATTAAATAAAAAACTACTGAATATAATTTGTTTCTATTATAAAGGTAACTATGATTACTATTCCTTAAGTAAAGTAAAATATTTACATCAATAACTTTTATTTGTATATAAATAATTTTATTTAGATTTTTATAAATAGTTTAAATATATATCAATTTTGTAGTAGTAAAACTATTTGGTTTTTTATGTTTTAGATGTTATTATTGATACCAATATTAGAAACATAGATCATCTATCTTACCTTTTGTGTTTAAACTTTCAAAAGATATACACCTGTGATAGAACTTATGAAATTCTTCATTATGAATCTTTGCCACTCTTTGAAACTGTGTTGAAATTGCATTAATCTATATGTGATGTTTGGAAACACCAATATTTAGTGACAAAAATGTAGAGACTATACATTCTGGAAACTTGTATTTTTATACAGGACTTTATTCCTTCTTTTACAGTAAATGCTAACTTTATATTCAGCTAAAGCTATTCGTATTTTATACATAAATATACATATATTTTCAAAGCTTAGCTCATCTACTACTCAGTTCCAACACCATTTACTTCTTAATTCTCTCCACAGTGTCTACAGTGCTCTTTTTATCCTTCTCTTCTCTTCTTCCTTTTCCACTTCTCTTTCTCCAACTTTCAACTTTCCAAGTAGTACTCAGTGGCACTTCAACCACTTCTGTAAACACTTCTAACTATACTTGGTCATACACACTGTATATTTTAATAGTAGGATCTGAGAGTACAGTGCTCCTCTGGGTCCTCTGGTCTTGAAAATCACCAGAGCCACTCTAGCGATGCCTTGGCCTGACACA
>PVKC010003449.1:0-39031 GCA_004027635.1 Crocidura indochinensis | reverse complement strand
AAAAAAAAAAGCCCCCACATACCTAACAAGGGCTTACTCCTGGCTCTGTACTCATGCATCAGTCCTGGCAGGCTCAGGTGATTGGGAATGAAACTGTCTGCTGCAAGGAAGGTGAGTATCCACTGTACTATATCTCTCCAGCCCTGGTCATAAGTTCTAATGGAGAATTATCATCAAATATGAACATTTTTATAGTCTCCACCCATATTCCAGACACAGGCAAGAAGTGCAGGTGAATGGGAATCACAGGGAGAGAAAGGCTCTGACCAGCTCTTGTCCCATCCCACTTCTACCACCACTCCTCTCATGCTGCTCCTGGATTGACTGAATTTGACTGTGGCTGACCTGGTGAGGCAGACAGTCTCCTTCTGTCTTGTATCGGAATGGGAACCTAATCCAGCTGGCACTGTTTTGAAGCTGGGCTGTGTTCTGGCTTCATGAATGAGCATAGTGGAATGTTCAGGGTTACTCATCCCTGGCACTGGCCCCTGTAAGACTTACCTTTGCCCCATACACATAGTAGTACCAGTTCCCCACAATGTTACAGCCAGATACTTGAGGACAAGACTGTAGGAAGAGCCAGTCTTGCTCTGTTCCAGGCCCAGACTACTGAACAGCCTCATGCAGGCAGGAACCATGGGCTCAGCATATGTCTGAATATTTCCCAGGAGATACAACAAGCATGTTTCTATTCCTGGGTCTATTTGGGGCTCCCTTTTATCTCTCCTTGAGATGAAAAGGAAAAGGGAGAGAAGAGAATAGAAGCAGGGGACACACCCCAGCTACAAGAAAAGTATCTGAGAATCTGGGAGAGGATATACAGGCAGGCCAGAGTTCATCTGGCAGCTGTGCTGCCCTGTGTTTTTCACCCAGAACCGCATGGAAGAGAGCAAAGCCTTGTTTAAAACCATCATCACCTACCCCTGGTTTCTGAACTCGTCTGTGATTTTGTTCTTAAACAAGAAGGACCTTCTGGAGGAGAAAATCATGTACTCTCACCTGATTAGCTACTTTCCGGAGTACACAGGTGAGTGATCTGCTTCAAGGCCACCCTGTTGATCACACATTCTTATGAAGCCCACTTGATTCTCTCAACCTGCCTCCCCAAACCTCCTTCTCTTCATTTTTGCATAGAGGTTCCCTGTTTGCCTCAGGACCCCACCCTTCAGCTCCTATGGGCAGACAATGGGCTGTCTTCTTTAGCTCTCTTGGGAACCCTGAACCATGTATAGGCTCACTCCTGCCATGTTCTTTGTATGTGTATGAGGGGGAGCAAAGGCATGCTGAGTGTGTGCCCAATCGCACGACTATCACCTCAACACTTAACATTTTTGCTTTGTTTTGGAGGGTATACCTGGTAATACTCAGGGTTTACTCCTGGTTCTGCACTCAAGAATTACTCCTGGGGAATGTATATGGTGTCAGGGATGAACCTTGGTTCAGCTGTATGCAAAACATGTACTCTACTCACTGAGTTGTCTCTCCAGTGCCACTGCCATTCTTCACACAACTGATCAACCCAAATTAGTTGGAATGTATAACTGATTGCTGACTATTTCCTGGTGCAGGACTAAGTTTCTTCTATTTTGGGGGTAATACCTGGTGCTGCTCAGGGATCATTCCTGGCAAGGCTCAGATGGGCTGCCAGGGTGGAACCTGAGAGCTGTGCCCTATCTGCCGTGCTATATCTTTCCAACCCTGTTTTTTGTTAGGCATTGATATTTAAAGACATGTTTCAATATTTCCTTTTTTTTTTTTTTTTGGTTTTTGGGCCACACCTGGTGATGCTCAGGGGTTACTCCTGGCTATTCGCTCAGAAGTTGCTCCTGGCAGGCACGGGGGACCATATGGGGAACCGGGGGATCGAACCGAGGTCCGTCCTAGGTTAGCGCAGGCAAGGCAGGCACCTTACCTCCAGCGCCACCGCCCGGCCCCCTCAATATTTCCTTTAAATGAACTTCCCTTTATAGTCTTCTAGTCTTCTAGCTTTAAAATCAGAGTGGGTGCCCAATGAAACTCCCAAATACCTTTCCTTCACCTAGTCCCCTACTGCCAAGTTAATAAGGATCACTTCATCTTAAAAAATGGTTCAGATCAAAACCACTATTTTAAATAGAATTCCATCAGTGTTTTCAAATTAATCAAAAATATTTAGACCCCATAGGACACTTTAAATTAGTTTTATTAGGGTCATCATGAGATAAAATATCAAAAGTTCCATATAAGCTATGTTCTGGAAAAGAACATGATCAAAGCAGGGTCTCAATGAAAATCTACAAAATGATTTTGGGGAGAATCTTTCAGTGACGGGTCATTTTCTTTATTTTTCCAATTGTACTGCATCTAGGCCCAAAGCGGGATGTCAAAGCTGCCAGAGACTTTATTCTGAAGCTGTACCAGGACCAGAATCCTGATAAAGAGAAGGTCATCTACTCCCACTTCACATGTGCCACAGATACAGAGAACATCCGTTTTGTCTTTGCTGCAGTGAAAGACACGATTCTACAACTAAATCTGAGGGAGTTCAACCTGGTTTGAAGGCCACTGAACACAATTTGCCTAGCCAAGGCAGGATTTGACAGCTGCTCTCCTGATCTTCGGTGCTTCACACAGCCAAGCACAAGGCATCAAAGCCCACTGTAAGCCACAGGGCATAGATGGCCATGGATCTGTTGTATATTTGAATTAAGAAAAGCATTCCAAAGTTATCATTCCCAAGTTACTTTTATTTCTTCTTTTGACTACAAGTTTGTCATTTTTGAATTTGCTATTTTATAAACCTACCTTTGAAAAGAAATTGTGGAGGCCAGAAATATAGTACAGTCAGGTAGGATGCTTGCCTTAAATGAAGCTGACCTGGGTTCAATCCTCAGCATCCCATATGATCCCAAGCCCCACTTGGGATCAAAATATCAAATATCAAAATCAAAATCAGTGTGTTTAATAATAGCCACTAAATTTTATCTGAGAAGTCTGAGTCTGTTAATATATAGATCATGCCTTGACACCTCTAAGATTAATTTGGGTGATTTTCTTTAAAAATATTAATGGAGGGGCTGGAGAGATAACACAGTGGTAGCACATTTGCCTTGCAAGCACTGACCCAGGACCAATGGTAGTTTGAATCCCAGCATCCCATATGGTTCCCCGTGCCTGCCAGGACTGATTTCTGAGCAGAGAGCCAGGAGTAAACTTTGAGCATTATCAGCTGTGGCCCCAAAACAAAAACAAAACAAAATTTAATGGGGCACATTCCATTAACTCTTCAGCCCTGCTTCATAGAGTCACCACAAATCTCAGAAGAGATACAAGCCAACTCACTAAAATTCATGAGTACATTGATTTGTGGGCTGAAAACTCTATAGTGTCCTTGGAAGAGAGGACAGCCCTGCTAAAGTTCAGGCAGTTATACCCACTCATTGACCTCATGTAAACTCATTGACCCAGTTCTACAAATCCTGGAATTCCTGGAGCCCATGGCCACATACAACACCTCAAAATTCCACAATAAGAACATCCCAGTAAAAGCATACCAAATTAGGTGGAAAAGTAGCATAGAAGCCAACTCAGTTCAATAAACAAAAACAATAACACAGAAACAACAAACAGCTCAGTAAACCCTCAATGATTTCAATGTCCCCATGGTGAGATATAACAATTTTCATATTTTCTTTTACTGAAGTACTTTTCAGTAATTCCATTAGTCATTTAGTTGTAACAAGCATTATAAAATAACTTACTTTTGCCTTTTAAGGGAACAAGCTTAGGAGATGAGTGGAAAACTGGGGACAATAGTGGAGGAAAGGTCACATTGGTGGTGAGATGAGTGTTGTGATATTGAATGCCCCCCTCCCCCCAAAAAAAAACCAAACAGTATAATGAACAACTTTGTATACAAACCACGATGCTTAAATAAAGTAATGAAGATGTTAATGGGTTTCAACATTTTACTATTTTGTTTTAGCACTTTACAGTGCTCAGGGGTTAATCCTGGCTCTAAACTCAAGAATCACTCCCGGTGAGCTTGGGATACCATTTGGGATCAGAGCTGGGTCAGTTGCATGCACAGTAAAGGTCCTACTTACTGTACTATCTTATTTTTTTAGACATCATAAAATTTTTTTCTGTCTTCATTCTGAAGTGTGCTTTTTTTTTTTTGGTTTTTGGGTCATACCCAGCAGTGCTCAGGGGTTACTCCTGGCTCCATGCTCAGAAATTGCCCCTGGCAGGCACGGGGGACCATATGGGACACCGGGATTCGAACAGATGACCTTTTGCATGAAAGGCAAACGCCTTACCTCCATGCTATCTCCCGGGCCCCTGAAGTGTGCTTTTAACATGCCATAGTAATATTTAAAAATAATTGATATTGGGGCCAGAGCAGTGGCGCAAGTGGTAAGGTGTCTGCCTTGCATGCGTTAGCATAGGATGGACTGTGGTTTGATCCCCTGGCGCCCCATATGGTCCCCCAAGCCAGGAACGATTTCTGAGCATCGCTGTGTTTGGCAGAAAAACCAAAAAATTTTGATATTGATTTTGTGTTAACTTCTATGGAAAATTAATGACTATAACATTTGATTGTCACAATTTGATAACCATTGAAATACAGGTAAAATATAGTAGGTACCTGGGATGAAGAATAGTAGATATTGTTTCATTGACAATATGTATTGTCAACACACATTTCTGTATGTGCATATGTACATATACACACATATTTCAAGGTGTTACCAATATCTGTCACTTTATAAGATTTCTAACTCAAACGTTTTTACAATTAAATTTCTTTATTTTAGATACTGTGGTTTACAGTGTTGTTCATATAGTTATTTCTGATATTCAATATTCCAACATAATACTAGCACCAATGTAACATTCCCTATACTGTGGTTATCAGTTTCCCAGGTTCCTTAAAACCTGCCCCTTGGCAGATAGGAATAATTTACATATTTTGTGCATTCCTACTTGGAAATCAGAATTAAAATTATAAGGTGTCACATGGTTGCATAATAATAAAGGCTGTGCCTTGCACAAATTTAAGGATATGCAGTGCTAAGCTAATGAACTCAATTGGCAACAGTGGTGGTTTGTAGGGGCTCTTTGAATGGCCCCAGTGCAATCATCATCTGTGAGGCAGATATGCCTATAAATTTTTCTTGTTAGTTGTGCCTCTCTTTCAAGAGTTACATGAAGCATTTTGAACAGAATGGAAGTGAGCCCACGCAAGAACGTGGCTAGAGAAAAAAAAAAGTACTACAAAACGAACAGCAGAGGTGGGAGGGGTTGCAGGCTGTGGGTGCACTTTGGATTTAAAAAGCACCATTTTGAACAGAATTAAGGTGAGTGAGTCTAGGCAAGAGTGGCCACTCTACTTCACTCTGAGGATTCACATTTCTTCTAATCAAGGATTTCCACAAAACATAAAAAACAGCACCACACTACACAGGTCACAATGGTACAACAATGCAGAATCCAACTACACTTTGTGATTAAAGATGCTGGTTCTGAAGACTCAATCAACATCAGCTACCAAAATAAATTCTCTAATCAGGACCTAGAGAGAAATATTAAGGCTGTTAAAAATAACTCAAAGGATTTCCATTCTCCCAGCTTCTTAAAGGATCCCTTTCCTTCCTGGGAGCTGGGAGTCCTAACAGCATGGGGGTTGGAAGGCCTCTGCCATGCCAGAAGTCTTCCTAGACAGACCTGGGGGGGTGTGGGACTTGGGTGACCCCAGCACCCCTCTGCCACCTTACTCCAGATCTTCAGGGCTTCCCCAGGCCACAAGCCTGGGCGAGCCAGCAAGGTGGGTCCCTTGGTGGAGCTCGAAGGTACCCCAGCTTTTCCCCCTTTCCCCGCTCAGCTCCTTAGGGTGGGTTTGAGTGGGACTCTGAACTTACGTCCTCCCAGCTTCTTGAAGCAGGCATGGTAATTTTTTTTTACCAGTCTATATTTTCAGAACTGCGCAGGGGCGCTAGATACATTAATAGTATCACTATCATCAAATTATGTTTTTATGTTTGTACAATGTCTATTTTATACTCTGCCCTTTTGCACACCCCTATAAAAGATCATTTTTTCTTTAACTCTCTCATCCCCTATCACCATTACTCCGCATTTACCTTTTTTTAACTTAAGTATTGTAGAGTTCTAAGTCACAGACCAAAATGGTGTCCTGGAGTTTCACCCCAACTATTTCAAAAGGCATAAGAAGGACATGTATGTCGTTTCAACATTTTATGTGTGTTTTCTTTGATGGCTTTAACTCTTGCCGAATATTTTCTTATACAGTGATGATTCCCCATCGAATTTCTTTTTATCTTTTCTTCTCTTTGTGAACTATTCAATAGGGAATTTGTTGAAAGAATCCCTCAGTTTAATACTTAGGTTTGAACCAAGTCATGGGTATTGTTGGACGTGTTCTTACGCCCCCATATACTCTGATAACGCGATGTGACTTTATTTTTTGTTTGCATAGACACATTAAAATGGGACAATACTATACATACAAATAAGTTCTTATCTAATAGAGATGGGAACACACAAATCTTATAGTGCAATGGGACCTCACACCCTGAACATTGACATAAAGACCTGGCACAGGCATCGGAAGAATGGGCATTCTCCATTCACCCCTGATCTAGGGAAGACATCTATGAAACATCCAAGGTTGTCTATAACAACACCTGGAGGCAATCATCTACCATGGAAGACCCTACCATTGCTCTGACATCGACCTACTCAAAGGAGACTTCCCATAACACTGAGAAGACTCAACAACAACAACAATGACCTGCTCACTGGACAGGGCTTTCTGTATTGCCCCTTAATTGTAAGGTGAAGCTAGAGGATACTCTACACCAGCCTGACTTCAACATAGGATGTGCAGACTCCAAGATCTGCAATACAGAAACCTGATGCCAATAATAGAGACTCTGTGAAAAATAAAACTGTACTGGCACTACAGACAATGACTGGGATTGAATAAACTAGATTGCCTGGAGCCTAGATTTGGTCTTATGCCAGGAAACTTCAGGGGTAGGGTCTCCTTGTATTTAGACCAAGGCTTTTCCTTTCCATGTCCCCCATATTTTAGTGGACCAATGCAAACAATATTTGCCACTCTAACACCATTTTCACTGTGCTCTTTGACTCTAACCCTTACAAAATAAACCTCTTAAACTTTTGATGTTAACTTAAATATGCATGTACATGAAAATATAAAAAATACTATGCCTTCAATGTTTAAGGAGTCACATAAATCTCATGGCTTTAGATTGCTTTGTGTACTGCCAAGAAATGTTATAATGTACTACAATCTGGGGTCTTGTGGACAAAGTAATTTACATGGGTTCTGTCTTATTTTTCTTAATGCTCTTTGAATGTAAGTTCAATATTTAGGCATCAGAAGGGGGTTTCTTCTGAGAACCCTGTTTATGGGCGATTGTCCTTCCACTGTAACTTTACCTTGTCCTCTCTACATCATTGTTCTCATAATTAAAAAAAAAAACTCAAAGAGGGCCGGAGAGATGGCATGGAGGTAAGGCATTTGCCTTGCATGCAGGAGGTGGTTTGAATCCCGACATCCCATATGGGCCCCGGAGCCTGCCAGGAGCTATTTCTGAGTGTAGAACCAGAAGTAACCCCTGAGTAATGCCGGTGTGACCCCAAAACTAAACCAAACCAAACCAAAACACAAAACCTCAAAGAAACCATGAAACATATAGCCCATAAGACTCGAGGATATGAGAGTAAAATGAGAATATTTCAAATAGAAATAAATGTCATGGCTGGAAAATATGGTAGGTGAAATGAAAACCTCACTAGAAAACTTCATGTTTCCATGAGTTCCAGTGAGATTTTTTTTTTAATAGCTACTGAGGATATAATCAGTGATATGGAAGATGAGCCGCAGGTTTTACAGGTTCTTCCAGGTAACTGAAGAAACGGAAACACTTCCAAATAATTTCTATGAAGCTAATATCACCCTGATACTAAAAAGGAGAACTACAGACTGATAACCTGATGAATACAGATGGAAAAGTCCTCAACAAAATACTAGCAAATAGAATTAGCAAGTCATCAATCAAGTCATCAAGGTCACCATGACTAAGTAGGATTCATTCCAAAGATACAAGGATGGTTTAACATATGCAAGCCATAAATATACCATATCAATAAAATAAAATACAAAAATCACATATCAGTAGATGCAGATAAAGCATTATGGGAACGAAAGGAGCATTTCTCAATATAGTCAAGGCCATTTACCACAAGCCCATGACAAATATTATACCCAATGGATATAATATTTCCTTTAATACCTAGCACAAGACAAGGTTGCACTCCTAGGGATATATCCTAGGAAGACAAAAACACAACAGAAAAATGCTTTCCCTTTGAACTTTCTTTGCAGTTCTTCATTGCACTACTTCATTGTAGTACTTCATTCATACACTTCATTGCAGCACTATCTGCAATAGCCAGAATCTGGGTGAAAAAAAAAAAAAACCAGATGCTCCACAACAGATGAGTGGCTAAAGAAGCTGTAGTAGTAAGGGAAAAGTAGTAAGGGAAAATGAAGTCATGGAATTTTCTTATAGATAGATGGACATGTAGACTATAATGCTGAGTGAACTGAGTCAGAGGGAGATGAATAGAAATAGAATAGTCTTATAAGGATACAAGAAAAAGAAAAGACAGTATGGTAATGTCCAAAAACAGATGAGGGCCAAGATCAGTCCCATGATATGAAGCTTGCCACAAAGCAGTAAGTACAATTAGAGCACTAACATCACTAACAACTACCATGACAACAATAGTGAAAAAGGCATCACATATGGTCAGTCCCTTGATCCTGCAGGAGGAAATTTTGAATTCTGAATTGCAAAGCCAGGAGTAACCCGAGTATCACTAGGTGTGGCCCAAAAACCAGAAAAGAAAACAATAATCAACTACACTATAAATTGGAATAAACATAAACTTTTTTTTGTTTTTGTTTTTTGGGCCGCACCCGGCAGTGCTCAGGGATTACTCCTGATTATCTGCTCAGAAATAGCTCCTGGCAGGCACAGGGGACCATATGGGAACCAACCACCTTAGGTCCTGGATAGGCTGCTTGCAAGGCAAACACCACTATGCTTTCTTAAAGCAGACAAATGCAAGGTCAATACATATATTTTATCATCAGGGAAATGCAAGGTAGAACAATTAAGTATCACCTCACACAAATGAGACTAGCACACACCATTGAGTTTGGTGTGGATGTGATGATAAAGGAGCCCTCATCCATTCTTGATGGACTATCAGATGCTACAATTTTTAGAAAACATATGGACTTCTCTCAAAAACTAAGAACTAAGTTTGTATTTGAAATTAAGTTGAAAGGGAGGAGCATGTAGGGAGAAGTAATCCAGGATTAATGAGCAGAAAACAGTAATACGGAAGTCAGTCTCAATTTTCACCATCCATCCAGCTCAGTAAATCTTCAGACAATAACTGCTAAGGAGACAGATATGGGTGGTGGTAGTTGAGGTTATTGATGAATATTATCCATGTAGATTTGGATTCGTAAAACTACCAAATGACTTTACAAGCTGATATCTCATTGGTCAAAGACAAGCCATAAAGGATGAAACTTTTCAACATAAAGAGGTTTATTCAATAAAAATAATTGAATATTTGTAAATACAGAGAACATTTCAGGCTTAATTTGAGGCAGTTTGTTGCTCAGGATAGTGTTCTTATACAAGCCACGAGTGATGGAAGATTTCAGTACAAAGAGAGGTGAAATTAAGATTCAAATGCTGGATTTGCATGACTTCCAGGGGCTTCATGAACAGTAAATTATTGTCAAAACTTTGTGTTTGGGCAAGCCATAATTATATATTATTTCAGTACAAAAATAGGTGGACTCTAGGTATACATTCTGAATTTATAGGACTTCCTCATGGCTTCATTAGCGAGTATCATGTTGAACTGGGAAGTATTCTTGGACATACCTTAAAAGATATAGGGTTTGAGCACAAAGGTGGTAGAATCCATGTGTATGTAGATTTCTAGATTCAAGCTTTTGAGAATTTATTTCCCTTATGTAGGGCTGGTATCTTCAGCTGAGATTAATCTCACCTAGAAGGATGGAGCAGGAAGCAGATTTCTGGTTCTAATCAGAGTTGGTTTCTTACCATTTGATATATGATCACATATTCAATTTCTAGAAAATGACTAACAGATATTTCTGCTTACATTGCTTTATTAAGATGAACATAGGAGAGATTTTAAACTCATAAATACCTATTCATTAAAAATATGAACATAGAAAAAATTTCCTCCTAACACCACTGCATGAATACAAAATTCTGGAATTAACAGAAAGCATAATTAAGAAATATCAATTAGCAACCTTAACAGAGTCACATGGCTACCTAACAGTTTTTTCCTATTTCCCAAATGTTTTTCAATAAAGAAATAATCATTTATAAAGATTATTTATAAATCATATATTAAAAATATCTAAAATCAAACAGAAAGCCGGACAACTCAACAGAGCAGGCAATACAGTGTTCTAAGAGCCATGAACTACTATTATACGATTTGCTATCAAATGCGCTCAAGAGAATCCATTACAGGGGAGATGAACATGGAATTTTAAGTCCTTCATAGTATTAGCCTGAATATATTTTTACTTTATGTCTTAATTTTTTTAAACATAAAATAAAGTAGTCTTTACTTTTTTGGTTGTAGAAGTATTGAATAATCAACAAAGGTGGCAAGATTAAAGGTAATTTTGGGGTGGTACCCTAGTGTTACTGGCTGGGCTGAAAAACATGCGATGACAGAGACGAGTCCCCATACAAAGCATCTAACTCTGAACCATATCTTAGCCCATAAAGTAATGGAAAGGTTTACAACTCTATACCACAGGTAAATTGTCAATATTGATTCTGCATGTAGAAAAATAATTATTTTCGGGCCACACTTGGTGGTGCTCAGGCCTTACTTCTATTTTGCATTTAGGGATTTCTCCCAACAGAGTAACCATATGCTGTGCCAAGAACTGAACCTCAGGATGGCCACATGCAAGGCAAGCATCTTATTTACTTTTACTTGGCCCCAGAAAACGAATTTTTTTAAATGCTCTTTTTAAATATAATTGTTATTGATGAAACAAACTAAATAAGGGGTTACAGTTTTCATCCTTAAAAACTTACTATTACCACAAGGGATTTGTCAGCACAATCATGCTAAACTGGAATTCAGTTAACTTTGACTGAAAATTCAGGTCCCCCAAAGGAAAAATTTTAAGGAAGGAACACTGGTCTAGAAATCAATGACGGGGTCAGAGTGGATTTTAGCAACACAATAACACAAAACAAGAATGTAATGATTCAATAACAATAAACAACAACAAAACAACACAATAACAACCATGGCAAAAGCATGTTGAACTGGGAAGTGTTCTTGGACATACCATAAAAGATATAGGGTTTGAGCACAAAGGTGGTAGAATCCATAACAGTAGTACTATAACAATAATATGGGTCAGAGCAGTGGTACAGTGGGCACTAAATGCAAGTGGTGTACCCGAGTTTGATCCTTGTGTCCATTATGGTTCCCAAAGCCCTGCCAGGAGTGATCAATACTGATCATAACTGGGTGTGGCACATCCTCCAAACAGCTACCCTTAGAACCATGTAGTAAGACAGTAACAAAATATAATAAAATCATAAAGGTAACTCAATAATAATGATACAATAATAACACAGAAACAGAGTCAGAATGATTAAAAACTTTTATTGGTCTCAAATCTCTTTGAAAAAGTGCTATACTGTTATATTGGCAGTTATTTTACCAAGTAATGTAATTCTAATAGCAAGAAATAATTCCTATTTCAGGAAAAAAGTCAATCATTTCTCAGTATGGTCAATTTTCAGGGGGAAAAAGACTAGGGTCAATTTCAAGTAGCATCACTTCACCATTAGACATTCATCTCATTATAATCTACAAAGCTAAGATAGAGATTTATGCAGGCTAAATCAAGAGTTCAGAAAAAAGATATAAAGGATAAGTGGAAAAATGTTGCAGTTATGCAAAATTAGGTTTAAAATTCATCAAGGCAAGATTCTTATCAAAGAATAAGCATGACAAAGAAACACTATTGTAAATACAAAATCAGTATTTTTAAAGTGCTCATCCCTGAAAAATTAAAATAATTTTTTACATGCAATACAGTCACATTACAAAGATGATCATTTAGAAATCCTATAGCAATCTCACATTACAATAAGTTTCTGATATAATTTCTGTTTATCAAAATAATAAAATTAAAATTTAGACCACCTCACAGTAATCTCCATTTCTCCTCCAGAATGTTTTTCAGCTCCAAATTGTGAATTTTGGAGTAGCCAATGGTGCACTGTTGGTATGATGGCATAAAAAACTTGGGTCTTTCAGTATATTCTCTTCAGCAAATTTGTTTTTTTAGACTTATGGCATAAGAAGGAACCTTGGGTCTTCCAGTATATTCTAAATTATTTAGCATTTCTAAGGCTTTTTTATATCACATATAGGGTTTCATGTTACTAGAACCTCATTAGAAGAAATATATTAGTAATGCTAAATAATGTTCAGTAACAAATTTTTAAGTAGGATTATCATAGTGGGTGTTGAACTATAATATACATTTATGTGAAGTATAACAATTTAAAAATACTGAGCCTATGAAATTTGAAGTCATTTCTTTTTGAAGAGCCATACCTAATAGTGATCAGGCTTACCCTGCCTCTGTGCTAAGGGATCACTCTTGGTGGTGCGTAGAGGATACTGGGGTTCAAACAGGGTTGAATATACACAAGGCAAGCACCTTCCCAAAAGTACTAGCTCTCCAAGCCCTGAAGTTATATTTTTTAAGTAGCTCTTTGAAAGACCCAAATACTATTTTTTGGGGAGAAAATGCCATAGAAGTAAAAAAAAAAAGCTAATTTCATTCTTTCATCCATTCAAGTGATACTTTAGATTAATGGTGAGAGAAATGTCAAGGAATTCTGTTTGAAAATAAACTATTAGAATTATAGTAATTTTAAATGATTAATGCTAACTTGATTAGGTTAGCACACCACTGAGGTATAATTTCAAAAGTATATTAAGGATTGGGTAAGAGTATAAATGATTCCTTTTAAGGTCCAGTAAAGGCCAAAGAAGCCAAAACACTGGTTAGCACCAAAGTAAACCAAACTTACTAAATGTGTTGAATCCCGCATAAAAATGGAAGTTTCCTAATTCTAATCTGAATCCTACAGAATGAGTAAATCCAATGATATTTTAGCTATATCCTGTATTAACAGTTATATATACTCCCTCATCCCCAAGAATGAGTTGTCCTACAGAATGTGGCCTAAGAGGGTGGTGGTATAAGATGGACTCTGGGTTCATTGGTGGAGGGAGGTTGACACTGGTAGTAGAAATGGCCTTGACTTATTGTATATCTGAAATTCAACTATGAAGGACTCTGTCAATCACAATTGTTTCAATAAAATTATTTAGATTTATTTAAATTATTTTAAAATAAAAACCTTTAAAATTAATTTTATTTAAAAATTAAAAAAATAAAGATAAACAGTGCTTCCAACCTGGATTTCCTTTGTCGTACAACCAAGATCCAGCACAAAATACAAACTGTTTCAATAGTTACTGGAGGGGCCAACCTCCTATGGTAGTGGCTTTCAAAGTGCTCTTTTTTTTTTAGGGGCTGGAGCGATGGAGAGGGAGGGCGTTTGCCTTCCACGAGCTAACCTAGAATGGACCACAGTTGGATCCCCCAGTGTCCTCACAGTGTCCCCAGTGATCCCCTAAGCCGGGAATGGTTTCTGAGCGCACAGCCAGGAATAAACCCTGAGTATCACAACCAGGGGTTATTGGGGTGGCCCTAAAAACAAAACAAAAAAACAAAACAAAACAAAAACAAAAAAACAAAATAAAGTGCTCTCTTTTTTAACTTCATTTCACAATCAATTTGTTATGACCCCAAACACATAGCTTATAGACTATTTGAACTGAATTTGTATTTTAGTAAACAATACTTATGATCTCTTTTCTCTTCTTTTTCATTCCACATGTGGAATATACTTGCCTTGAGTGGGCAAACTGATTTCATACTTCATTAAATTCTAACTTATCACTTGAAAAATACATTCCTTTAAGTTTATTTTCTAAACTTAATTGTTCTTGAGGATTTTGGTTGATCTTGAGAAAAGGAAAATTCAAAGACTATAAAACTCAAGTATATTTCTCTCAATCATACTGGTTGGGGGATGAAAACAAACAGCTCAAACAGCTACATCTACCATCACTGTATCTGGTTCATGCTTTAATTCCTACAGACAAACTAACCTATGTTTTCTATTTCTAACATGGTGAGTTTCACTTGGCCCAAACATAAATCAATACTGGCATTAATTATTAATGAATAATTAAGGTTCAGAAAATGGAGTTAACACATTTTTCTTTTAAACAGATAGAAGTAGTATACAGGTTAGTAGGGTATTTATAAAAGAACAACTAGGTGCATGTATATTCAGTAAGTGAATATTACTATTAATGTGAGAAAAAGATCAGATAATTATGATAGAATATTTATTAAAGAATAACTTATTTATTAGGTAGTAACAGATAGTTCTGAATGATTTTGTACTGTATAAGATAGAGGGCCAGAAAAGGATTGCCAGAGCTAAAGGATTATTTAGGGTCCAAACATTAACTCAGTTGTATACGGATGAGCCTGGGGAAAGCCCAAGTTATTGTTAACCTATAAAGAAGAAACTAATGCATACAATAATTTGGTTCAGAAGGTATTTTGTAAACATGGAGAACAAGAAGCTACTTTTTGAAAAATAGGTGTTTTTTAAAAATTTTTTTGGTTTTGGGGCCACAACTGGTGACACTGAGGGGTTACCCCTGGCTATGTGCTCAGAAATCGCTCCTGGCTTGGGGGACCATATGGGATGCCGGGGGACTGAACAGCAGTCTGTCCTAGTTGAGCCGCATAAGGCAAACACCCTACCTCTGTGCCACTGCTCCGGCCCCTGAAAGATAGCTATTTCTAGTAGTTTTCTAAATAAGAACTGACAAAGACAGGGATTCTTTCTTAGGTTCAAACATATCACTGACATATCAGAAGGAAGCTTAAAGGAAGGAACTTGGAGCCTCTGCTAAATAATAACATAAATAGAAAAAGATCATAATACTCAGGAACAACTACCAATTTAAAAAGAAAAAGAACATAATACTACTCAGGAAAAACTCCAGAGCAACTACCATATTAAAACAAGCTTTCATAAAACTTGGAGGTCTCAAAGCTTAAAGACAATTTTAAAGTAAAGCTCTCAAAAACAGAGAGCTACGGAATATAGTTAAACATAATTCTGGGTAGACTGCTCTCAAATACAAAATAGGAATCCATAATAAATATGATCATCAACTTTCAAATGTTATGTGAAAAGCCTATCTAATGATATAAGTAATTAGTATGTCCTTAAGTAATACTACATATTAGATTATAAACTGATAAGCTATTGCTCTTGGAAGTCATTTTTTTAAAATAATGTGGCAACAAGCAGGATGATAAATACCAGCTATTTGGGAAATGACTAGTAGAGAAAGAAAAGATATTCTCTCCTCCTATTAGGAAGAGGGCAGGTAGGAAATGCACAAGAGCAGGAACTCTCTGGCTGGCCTCCAGAGCATATGGGAAAATTCTATGCTAATTTCTAGACAACCATTATTTTTGAAAGTAAATTTTGAAAGTAAAAATGATAGCATTAATAATTGAAAAAAAAAGAAAGTAAAGAGGATCAACCTTATTCTTTTAGTTTTTAGACACTTACCCCTCTGCCATAGGACACTCAGGAAAGTTTGTTTCTTCTGGGAAGGAATTAAAGAATAAGGTACTTTGCTAAAGATACAAAATGGAATTCTAGGAAAGCAGCATCAGATGAGAAGACAGAGGAAGCTCAACAGCAAATAAAATATTTTTCCTTTGAATCAAAAATGATCCTCAGGGAAGAAGGCATTAGGATGTGATAGGGAAGCATAGCATCTTTTTATTTAGTTTATGTTGAACAATGCTGAGGCAAATTGGTGACCTCAATGTTTTCTAATACTAGAGACTTGAATAATATTTAGTAGCAACATTTGATCTGGAAGAAATACAATTACAGCCTGGCATGCTATTTACTACAGCTTTTAAAACAAAGCAAAGATTTAGGAGTCTGAGGACTGCACGGCCATTGACTATATAATTTCCAATTATAGAAATTGGAACTGCTTCAATTCCAAAAACAATTTTTGTTTGTTTTTTGTTTTGGAGCCATACCCGGCGACACTCAGGGGTTACTCCTGGCTATGTGCTCAGAAATTGTTCCTGACTTGGAGGACCATAAGGGATGCCGAAGATCTAAGCAGGTCCATCCTGGATCAGCCGAGTGCAAGGTCAATGACCTACCACTACGCTATTGCTCTGGCCTCTCCAAGAACAATTTTTAAGAACTTTACAGTGTATACACACCATGCATCAAATAGACTAGATTATTCAATAGCAAAATAAAATACTGCATGTCTTCATTGTTCTTAATCAGATATTTACCTTTTTTCACTGAACATAGTTAAATAATAATTTGGTAAGAGGGTCTTCAACAAAAATAAAAAAAATACCCCATAACCAACCATATTTTTACTACTTTTCTGAGATTTTTGCTCTGATGCCCTACAATTTAGGAGTGATTCTCTCTTGACTAAAGAGTGCAAACTAAGAAACTTGCATGCAATCTTTTATCAAAGAAACAAATTTGTGGATCAGATTATAGCTACACACATTTACTTGGTAGACAGGCTATCTGTTTTGAATCACAGCTCAGTGTATCTGAGACAATGGCAAATTATCAAGGAGTAAAAACTGGTATTGTTAAGGCCATGGGAATTTTCCTCTAATGTGAGCCATCTATTATGAATATAAACTGGGTAAATTAAGCAGAGGAACTGACTGAATTTGGCTAGAGGAATTTTTTTAAAAGCTTCAAAGTCTGAGAGGGACTTTCCTTTTTATGTATGGCATTTTTTTTTTTTTTTGGGGTCACACCCGGCAGTGCTCAGGGGTTACTCCTGGCTCCATGCTCAGATATTGCTCCTGGCTGGCACAGGGGACCATATGGGGCACCAGGATTCGAACCGATGATCTTTTGCATGAAAGGCAAACGCCTTACCTCCATGCTATCTCCCGGGCCCCTGTATGGCATTTTTTAAAAGCCCTTCTTACTATGAGACTTAAAGGAATATTATTCATTTTCTATTATGTAAAAATGTTTTTCATATGCTATATATTTTAAGTATAAATAAAACCTATATATTTTAAAAATTAAGAAAAATACCAAAATATTTATCTGTAAAAACAATTTCATATTTCTTTGTTTGTTTTTGGGCCACACCCTGTGGTGCTCAGGGGTTACTCCTGGCAGACTTGAGGGACCCTATGGGATACTGGGGATAAGAGCAGGTCCATCCTGGGTCATCTACATGCAAGGCAAACGCCCTACCACCGTGCTATAATTTCATATTTCTAAAGAAACCCCTGCTAAAGTGCTCTTGATATTATATAGGCAATATTTCCTTTGATCATTTACATGTCACTCATTCAGGGAGTTTGTAGTATGTCTGGTGGACATTTAAAAATGTGAAGTAGGAAAATTCAATTTGCAGTTCCACATGAAAGCTAAAAATGGATACTCCATCATCAATACATATAACTATCTACAGGAAATATTAAATATTCATAAAATAAATGATAACATAATCATAATTTTAACCAGAAGCTTGATTGAAGTTAGAAAACCAAACAAGTACCCCAAAAGTTGAAATATTTTAATCACATAGTGTTTTACCTGATTCTAACAAACTGATTTTATAATGTGATATCAGTACTAACACTATGTATTTCCAAAAGATGTTTTGGAAGGGCCAAGGTGGACACTGTGATGACTCAGTGCTGTGGTTTTCAGGCAGTGTTCTCCATTAGAGGCTTGAGGAAGGCTGTTCTCTGGCTTCTTCCAGCTTTGTGAGGATCCACTAAAGGGGGAAAATAGACCAACATTTGATTAAATGAGTTAAATGTTAACAAAACCGTAAAGATGATAAATGAACACCTATTTTGGCATTTAATGTTGACGCTCTAGTCTAGTCAGGTATATACTGAACTAAGTTTTAGATTCACTTGAGTAAGTAGTCACTTGTTCCATTAAATGGCCTGTTAGCTAGCTTAGGGTCAATGGTAATGGGTATGACTGAGCAGAAGAAAATGTTTGTCTACAGTCAATGGATTTGATGTTCCATTTCCACAGGAACCATTCTCAGAAAGGTGCTCTATTAGCTGCGTTGAATAACAGTTATAATAATAGCTGGTTGAATATTCCTGTGAATAACACAGGAATAGCATAAAATTATTTATGCAAAATTCCAATGTATGTGAATTCTGTATTACATGCCTTCACAATTCCATATTCATATATATGATTATACTATGAATAATTATATGGGATCTGGAGTAATAGTACATCAGGTAGGGTGCTTACCTTCCTCGTGGCTGACTCAAGTTTGATCTTGATAGTAAATATGATTCCCTAAGGTTAGATTCCCTCATCATAGAGCCAAAAGGAAGCTCTGATCAACAGTATGTAAAGCTTCCCCTTTACCCCTAAGAAAGAGCATTTTTATTCTTTTTTTGTTGTTTTAAGCCACACCCAACAGTGCTCAGGGGCCACTTCTAGCATTGTTCAAGGGACCATATATGATGACAAGGATCGAACATAAGTGAGCTGCTTTCAAGTCAAGCACCTTCGCTTCTGTCAAGCCCAATTACATCTACTTCCATGGTGGGCAGTAACATAGCAACATTGAGTAACACGTGCTCTATTATGATATACTTTTTATTTTAAAGGATTTGAAACACCAGAATAAAATACAAAATATCTATTGGGACTCACTCTGCATTACAGTTAAAAATCCTTAGAAGAAATACCATATAATTGGCTATGCAATACTTTAGCAGAACAAATTTTTGCTTTAAATTTTAGAAGTTCCTGTTGAGAATAACTTTATGATAGAGAAATTAGCCTGAGCTTGGCAGACCAGCTCTGAATATTTCTGGATAAGCATGATTAAAGAAACACTTTGCGGGCTAAGTGACTCTGTAACAGACATGAGAGGAACTAGCCATCAGAGAGATAGTGAAATGGGCAGTTGTGGCCTAAGAGTTCATGCCGCCAATAATCTGCGCACTCAGGTCAGCCACTCCTTTTCTCTGTGATTTTTATCCTCTTTCCTTCTGTCAGCATGCCAATGTTATCTGCCATCATTGTACATTGGCAGACAATCACATGGCACTTACTAAATGATCTAAGTAAGGTGACAATGTGAATTGTAAGAAGTCAGTCAGTCAGGACCAATAGAGAATAATATGAAGAGTTACATGTATTAATGACACAGGGAGTCCAAGTCAGTCTCTTACTTAAATAGATTTGTCATATAGATCTTTCCTTTTCTGGCTACAATTGCCCAAAATCCCTTTAAACAACTATGAATAGTGATTTTCAATTCAGATTAATTCTAAATTATAGGATCTGCTCCTTCTGTTCTGGGCCATATTATGATCTTTGAAAGAATCATTGCTATTACAGGAAGAGAAATAGCACAAGTCTAAATTTTCACTGCTAGAGCTACTAGGTTAGAATCAGAATGAAAATAATTCATTTTATTAAAAACAAAAAACAAAAAACTTGGGGCTGGTGAGGTGGCGCTAGGGCGCTAGGTGTCTGCCTTGCAAGCGCTAGCCAAGGAAGGACCTCAGTTCGATCCCTGGCATCCTATATGGTCCTCCCAAGTCAGGGGCAATTTCTGAGCGCTTAGCCAGGAGTAACCCTGGAGCATCAAATGGGTGTGGCCCCCAAAACAAAAAAACAAACAACAAACAAAAAACCAACAACAACAACAACAAAAAAAAGAACCCCAAAACTCAAAGTTTTATAGTTAGAATTTAAAATAAGATATAATTATCTTATATGAAAACAAAGCATTCTGCATTCAATCTAAATAATCTGGGAAATATATCTCATTACTTAAACATAATCTGTTAAAACACACACAAAAATTCAAAATAACACAGCTGCCTTAGAAAATGATTCAACGTACATGACTTTAAAATTAGAAACTTCTATTTCAGTAAAAAATTTTGTATTTACCCTAGCATCCTCTGGTGTCTTGAAGTTAATGATTTTTCCAAATTCTTTGGCATGAAATACAGATGTTACCCTTTCCTATAAACATAGAAAGTAATTTTATTTCATTTATATTATACAAATTACACATTTTTAATTAAAGCAAAGAATAGGAGTCAGGACTGGGCAGAACACAAGAGTCTCCCTACTACTGCTCGTGACTTAGTGAATGAAACATCAATGGGTAAGATGGTCTAAGATTCTTAAGAACTAAGATTCAATCTACTAAAAAATGTGTTGTCTTTTTTGTTTGTTCTATTTGGGTCACACCTGATCTTACTCCTGGCTCTGCCCTTAGGATCATTCCTGGTAGATTCGGGGGAACCATATGGAGTGTGGGAGACTATATAGGGTGCCAGATCTTGAACTCAGTCAGTTGCATGCAAGGCAAATGCTCTACATGCTATCCTACTTCCTAACCAGTGTCTTTGGAATGAGTGTTTAAACTCAAAATATGGTCTTCTTAAGCCGGAGTGGTAGGGTGGCGCAAGCCCATGCTTAGCCTAGGACGGACCGCAGTTTGATCCCATGGCATCCCATATGGTCCCCCAATCCAAGAGTGATTTCTGAGTGCATAGCCAGGAGTAACCCCTGAGCATCACTGGGTGTGGCCCCCAAAACTCTCCCCCCAAAATGGTCTTCCATGTTCAATTATAGCTCACAAGTGAGTCTTGTCTTCAGCCCAGAAGGCATCCCCTGATTCTGCTTGCCTCTACTCAGTGCTTCTCCTTCATAGACTACTTAATCATCTCCTTTGCACAACTCTACCCTTCAATCACTTCATATTCTTCTAATAGAGCTAACCCTATCTTTTGTACATCTTCTCAGAAAGTGACCCTAAACTCACATTGGCAATAGGCCCATTTTAGCTGCCAGACCAAAGCGACTGATTCAGGAATAAGCAAGAGACCAAAAGTGGTCTAGTAAGACATTTTTATTTTTATTTATAATGGAAGGATATAAGCTTAGGATTTATTTTCTAAGTGTCCCCAAAGTCTGCTTGAGTGTGAAGCCAACAATGAAGTTGAACCTACATATGAAGCCAGAAATGAAAGGATGAATGAAGAAGAGGAAGGCAGAGAAAATGATTGCTAACATATTCTAAGCATATCACAGCCATAAAACAGACTACATGAGTCAGTTATATCACTAAAAATCAAGCTGAAAAGAGGAAAACAAACTTATTTGAATTGAGTCATTGACAATACCTTTAAGATAAGCAGTGGCAGAAAGGCATTCCATAAATGCAGCTGGCTGAAGGAAGCCAAATGCACAATATTCCATTTTATTAATTATACCATCTTGAACAACCACTACCACTTACAGTGAACAACATCTTGTGACTTACAAAGGTACTGCATTTCTACACCAGAAAAATATTGCTGGCACTAATTAAGCAGACAGAGGACAACGCTAGTCTTCAAGATGACAATAATATAATTGGAAAGGAAAAGTCTCTCAATTAGCTGTTAGAGAAAAGACAATGTCCCAAAGTGAGATTTTATAGAAAGTTGTTTGTAGGGAACTGCTATGAATTTTAAATTGTTCAAACTATTTCTTTCATTTCAGTGCTTTGGGCAGCAGTTGGAAAAACAGGATCCTGCTACTGGTTATGAAGCAGTCAGATTAATAGCACATCAAATAACACAACCTTTTCTTGTCCAAGTTTTCTTTTAAGTTGAATTCCAACAATTGGTGCAAAGAAAAACCTTACAAAGACAAAAGTAACGTAACATCTATACTAGAGCTAGAAAGCAACAAAGAGGACTACAGATCTTAAAGGACATAAAGGGCTACCACAAGTTAAAAACATCTGCAAGATGAAACTGTGTTTAATATACTTAATTTACGGAACTTAACCTGGTTAGTCTCCAAAAATCTTAAAAAATATTTTTATTTAAAAAACTGATTTATCATTGGCGTACAATTATAAATTTCAGGGTAACATTAGCTTTACAAACTCTTACAAGGTTCACCAAACCAAGTATTAAAGTTACAATCCTTTCTCACCCTCCTGAGACCCTCTGGAAACCGTCATAGACTTCATGAAGTCTAGGAGTTAGTTTCTTTTTCCCCTCAGTTTGTTTGCTTTTGCTATTTATATCCCACATGAGAGAAACCACCTGGGAGTCATATTTATTTATTTAATTAAGCATAATCACCTCAAGATCTACAAATTTTATGCCCAACAAGCTTTCTTCTCTTTATAAAACAACTGGCAGCACTCAAAGCTTATTTACCTAGTCATATATTTAAGGGCATTTGGGTTGATTCCATGTTTTGACCATTTTAAGAGTCACCTGACTCTCAATTGCTCTCAAAACATTTATAGCAACGCAAAGTTACATAGATTGATCAAAACCCTAGTGACAACAGGGTTAGCATTTTGTGTGATTCCTGGATAATGTGTATAAGTGAAGAATAAGTCTTTAAGGTGTGGCTTGGGATTGCCTGACTGTCTGGGCATTGAGCTACCAGCAACACAATGCCCAACAAAATCCCCATAAGGCTGGGAAAGATAGATGTTCAGACTTGGAAGTATAGCTTCTACGGATATGTAGCAGTCATGTACCACTGGAAAATGAACAAATATTCTGGTAAACTTATCAAAAATGAGACCCATCTATAATTCAAATTGGATTAATGCTTTTAAATGCATTATTTTTAGTTCCAACTTTTAAAAAAATCCAACTTACCTTTGCTTCAATGCGTAATCTTCTTTCAGAAACAATGAATGGCTCCTTGGTAAACTCATCGAAACTATATTGCCACTCACATGTAAGTTGACCAAATGTTCCTTTTGTTATAAATAATACACCACTGTAATAAATAAGTAAAATTTGATCATATGACAAGATTCTATTTAAAAAAATCAAGACAATTCTGGGTGGGAATAAGTTCAAATTGCTCCACTAAGAGAGGTCCTGGTAGCCTAGAGTACAGCTGAGCAGTGAAGTGTGGCCCTGAGTTTGCCTGTGTGTGGCCTTGGTGGTCTTGAGTGAAAACAGTCTTTCTGGCTAACTCTGCTGACAGAGTCCCTGTGAAGAACAATGAATACAATCAAAGTAGAATACTCATGTTTTGGAAGTGGACATAAAATTGAGGGATTATATGCTGGGTCATGATGAAACTTTAATATTATGTGGGTTTTCTCACAGAGTAGAAGACACTGGGGATCAAATCTGGATCTCACACCTGTGAGAAACACATCCTCTTACTGAGCCCTATGTTTGGAAATGTTCATGTGATGACTCGGATAAATGCTATCATTACAAAGACTTCACATACGGTGTCAAAATACCTCAGTAATAGATATTCAAAATGACCTACTTTCCTGTTATTTGGAAGAAAATGAAATTGTACGGTGCATAATTTTATTCAACTCTTATACTGAAGAGCTTTCTTCAATTCTTTATGATTGAAACTTCAATTGTAGCCACAATTTCAAGTGAAGGTATTATCTTTTCTTTGTAGGAACAAAGGAAAGAAATGTCTCAAAATAACAAAATAATTTTTTTGTTTTGTTTTTGGGTCACATTCGGTAGTTCTCAGGGGTTACTCCTGGCTTTACACTCAAATTTCTCCTGACAGGCTCAGGGGACCATATAAGATGCCAGGATTTGAACCATCGACCTGCATGCAAGGCAAATGCCCCACCTCCATGCTATCTCTCTGGCCCCTAAATAACGTAATTTTGGTTAAAAGTTTGAGTAAAGGGTCTTCCAGGTATCTCAAAGGGTGGGAACACCAGCTTTGCATATGAGAGAGCAGATATCTGATCCTTGACACTACAGGGTCTCCTGAGATGACCAGGAGTGACCTCTGAGCACCAAGCTGGAGGTAGCATTAAAACAAAAACAATTTTTTGAGTTAAGATCTGGCTTCTGAAAGGAATGGGCTATAAAGCTAATTACAGGGCTAGAGAGATAGGGAAAAGGGTAGGACACATACCTTGCATGTGTCAGACCTAGGTTTGATCACATCTTATACCCAAGTCCTGTTAGGAGTGATTTCTGAGTGCAGATGTAGGAGTAAGCACTGAACATCACCAGATGTGACCCAATTATAAAAAGCAAAAGAAAATAATGATTTTTATCTCTTATACTTTAGTCTTCTGAATGATTCCTTCTTCCATCAATCCAGTATCATGGATCCAGTTGAACAGATACAATGGTCCTCTAGTACATCTTCAACCACATGAAAAACTTAGGCTACTCTTAATGGCAGGCACCTAGCATTTTTCCGATTTAAAAATTAACCTTTGTCCTGAAAACTCTAGTACATCTTTAAACACATGAAAAAACTTAGGCTACTCTTATGGCAGGCACCTAGTATTCTTCTGATTTAAAAATTAACCTTTGTCATGAAAACTGACACTTGGAAACAAAGTCTCAAGTATAACCAAATACCATGTTTCTAACAACCATAACTCACTCACTGCTCATATACTGTTGTGTTATGTCATTTAATTTAAAGTCTGCTATATGGGGGAATTTTTAATGTTTTAAAATGTGGAAATTGACTTTGCAACAGGTACTAACTTAACACTGATGAATCGTTGGTCAACAGGAAGGGAAGGTTAATAGTATTAAAGGAAAAACACTGCTACAGGGTCAAAGAGACATACAGAGATTTAGGTGCCTGCCTTGCATATGGTCAACCCAGGTTAGATCAGATATCAGAGCACCCTTAGCGGTGCTCTGTGCAGTCCTGGAGGCCCTAAATAACACTGGTATGATCAGATAATCCCTTGCCACTATTGTGTCCAATTCATATGCTCACATTGAATACTAGCCAGATATTTACAAATTAATATCCCAGTATGCAATATATGGAATAATTCAAGTATATATCTTAAGTAAAAATAATAAAAAAGAGGGGCCGGGTGGTGACGCTGCAGGTAAGGTGCCTGCCTTACCGCGCTAGCCTTGGACGGACCACGGTTCGATCCCCCGGTTCCCATACGGTCCCCCAGGCCAGGGGCGACTTCTGAGCTCATAGCCAGGAGTAACCCCTGAGCGTCACTGGGTGTGGCCCAAAAACAAACAAACAAACAAACAAAAAATAATAAAAAAGTAAAAAATGGTAAGTATGATAGATTTTCAGACATTGAAAAACATCTGAATATAGACTATTAGTAGGGACCTGCTTTGCTAATGTCTCTGGATTCTATCCTGGCACTAAGAGGAAAAGTAAAAATAAAATATGAATTCCTTTATATCTGAACAGTTATCCAGGATGCAAATGAATAAGAGAATAATTGCTTCTGGGAATGGGAAAGGAGGATCTGGTATCTAGGAGGAAAAGATGGCTTTCACACATGTGTGTCTTATAATGCTGTGTGAGGTTTTTTTTTTTTTTAACTTGCATTTGTAAATAGGAAAATTAAAATAATGGTATAAATTACATTTTAAATGGCTATTACATAACTGGGCATTTAACTTGCTGTGTGCACAAAGTTAAATGCAAAGATATATAAAGATTTTAGGACAAAGATTGCAGAACAAGATCAGAGGTAGCAAAAATTGATGCATTTTTCACTTAATGAGTAGGTGCTGTCTCCTATCAAAATAGAGAAAACAAATCACCTTTTGGTTATCATGAATATATCTGTCTTATTAATCATGACATGAGTAAAATATTCACAAGTTGCAAATCTTCCATCTTCTAAGACCTATAAAAGAAAATTAGATAACATGAAAAGCCCTATTAAATACCCTTATTCATATAAACCCATATAACCTCCTAAAGGCCATTTCTCAATGAGGAAAACACGTTTACACATGTTTATACAACATATATGTATATTTGTATATACATATACATATCATCAGAAATTTCAAAAGCATTACTCCTTTCTATTGGCATTACTTTCAAACAAAATTACTCAGTTGCATTTTTAAAAATTTTGAAATTTTGAAAACTATCATCTTATAATGTTTATATAAACTCTATTGAGGTTGCTATTAAATGATAATTTTTTTTGTTTATTTACTTCTAGTTGTGCTCAGGTTTTAGTCCTGGCTCTGCATTCAGAGATAAATCATAGCAGACTGAAGGGACCATAGAGGTGCCATGAATTGAATCTGGGTCAGTTGTGTGTAAGACAAATATCATTTGTACTCATCTCTCTGCCCCGCATTCATTTAGTTTTAAAAAACATACTAGTGTTTAATCACATCCCTACAAAACATAGTATTTAGACACATTTTATGACATATACTGCATTGGCACACATCTTACCCCTTACCAGAAATTTTCTTTTCTGACTTACAAATAAACTTTATTTTACCAATACTATATAACTCCTTAACAACTCTTAATAGGAAAGGTCAGGACCTAATTTTCTTATGCAATGAATTGTAAATTTGGGGACTGTTGAATCATTGCCTTTGAAACAGTAATTCCCCGGGCTGCTAGTATAAGTGGTCCCTTCTGTGTCTAGCTTGTTGTAGATTGGGTATTGATCCTGTTGTCATTGGTTTTGGATTTGGTAACTAAGTCATATTTTTTATTTCTACTCAATGTTCATAAAACTGTTTGGTCTTGGTACCCTTCATTATTTCCCCCTCAATTTGTGAGGCGGAACAAGATGGTTCAAGTTATGTGGTTCTGTTCGAAGGAAAGAAGAAAAAAGCGGGGGGGGGGGCAAAAATCAAACAAGCAAAACAAAACAAAACAAAATGGAGGAGTCCTTTTTAAAGGCTATAAATATCAGTAACAGTAATTTTTTTTTGGGTTTTCTTTTGGGCCACACCCTGTGACACTCAGAGGTTACTCCTGGCTAGGTGTTCAGAAATCACTCATGGCTTGGGGGTCATATGGGACATCGGAGGATTGAACCATGGTCTATCCTAGGTCAGCCTCACCAATGTGCAAAGCAAATGCCTTACCAATGTGCCACCACTCTGGTTCTGAAACAGTAATTTTTTTTTATCCCAGAAAATATAAAGGTAATTATTTCAATGAAATAGGTATTTAAAATTGTTTCCAACAGGGGGAGGGTGGAGTAATGGTGGTAGGGCCTTTGCCTTGCACGTGACTATTATTGCTATTATTATTTGGGTGGGATCTTGCTTTAAGATTCTTGGGGAGGGGGCATTGGTGGTGGGAAGGTTGCACTGGTGAAGGAGGGAATACTTTTAATGACTGAAACCCAACTAAACATGCCTTAAAGATACTAAAACATGCTTAAAAGATACTAAAACATGCTTAAAGATACTAAAAATAATTAAAAATATATACACCAAAAAATAGAATAAAATACTCCCCGAGACCCACCAGGATTGTTCCCTGAGCTCTTTTAGGTGTGAACCCCAAAACCAAGCAAAATTTCCAAAAGAGAATAAACTTTTTAAAGTTGTACTCCAAGAGGCTATATCAAAATACTAAATGCAACTCAACAGCTAATTCATAGTAATTTGGTACAGACATTGATGGAATATTCTTTTTTTTTTTTGGTTTTTGGATCACACCCGGCAGTGCTCAGGGGTTACTCCTGGCTCCATGCTCAGAAATTGCTCCTGGCTGGCACGGGGGACCATATGGGGCGCCGGGATTCCAACCGATGACCTTTTGCATGAAAGGTAAACGCCTTACCTCCATGCTGTCTCCCGGGCCCCAAATTTATAGCTTTTTTTTTTTTTTTTTGGTTTTTGGGCCACACCCAGTGACGCTCAGGGGCTACTCCTGGCTATTCGTTCAGAAGTCGCTCCTGGCAGGCACGGGGGACCATATTGGGAACCGGGGGATCGAACCCAGGTCCGTCCTAGGTTAGCGCAGGCACCTTACCTTCAGCGCCACCGCCTGGCCCCGGAATATTCTTCATTTTTATTGGAAACATATAAAAATACCTTCCCTAATCAGATAAGCATGATATGAAATGCATGAAAAATTTTGTATCTCAAAATTGCAAAACTGAGTGGCTGAGTATCATCCTTTCTTGGGAGTTAATGGCAGATATGGGAGGAAAGACCCTGTGGGATGTCCAGTCACCCAGTTGGGGACACAGGGAACTTCCCCTCCCCAAGAGCTCGCTGGGGAAAGCAGAGGGCCCTGTAACTCAACAAGAAGAACTCAGTATAAGGCAGTGTTTCTCAAAGAGTGGGGCGCACCCACCAGGAGGGGTGCAAGGCTCTGTAAAGGGGACATGTTTGACCTTGGCAAACAGTCATAACAAGCTAAGCCCCGTGTTTATGTCTCTGGGGCTGAGGGTTGCTGTGTCCTGCTTCAAACCCCGCTTTGAAAAGCTATGCATTGCAAAACATGCTCATTGTAGCCATTAATCCAGACATCACCTCTGATTAAAAAAGCAGCTCAAATTATTTTATATATTTGTTTCCTTTTATTGATCATTTTCTAATTTTAAAAGCTTTGTCATTAAACTCTTTATATAGGCTCCTTCTTCCTTTATGATGTGTGCTTGCAAAGCTATAAATTTTCCTCTTAGTACTACTTTTGCTATGTTCCACAAATTCTGATAATGTGTCTTTATTGTCATTTGTTTCCAGGAATGTTTTGATTTCCTTTGATTTCATCTTTGACCCACTGGTTATTAAGTAGTGAGCTGTTTAATTTCCAGATGTTAAAAGTTTTTCTTCTCTGTCCCTTGTGGTTCACTTCTAATTTCAGTGCATTTTGATCTGAGAGGGTGGTTTGTACAATTTCTATCCTCTTGACTTTATGGAGATATGTTTTATCGGCCAGCATGTGGTCTATCCAGAAGAATGACCCATGTGCATTGGAGAAGAAAGTGTATCCAGCTTCCTTGGGATGGAGTGTCCTATCTATCCACTAGTCCACTTTCTTCCATTTCTCTTTTCAGAGCTTTTATACTCTTGTTGGGTTTTAGCCTGGTTGACCTATCAAGGGGTGACAGGGCAGTGTTGAGGTCTCCCACTATTATTGTGTTGCTATTGGTATCTTCTTGCAGATTTGTCAACAATTGTATTAAATATGTTGCTGGTCCCTCATTGGGTATATATATATATATATATATATATATACTAGAAGTATAATTTCTTCCTATTGTACATATCCTTTAATTAGTATGAAATGACCATCTTTGTTCCCTCCAACTTTTCTTAGTCTGAAGTTTGTGTCATCTGGTATTTATATGATAACTCCAGCTTTTTAAGGGAGTTGTTTGCTTGGATACTTTTCCTTCAGCCTTTGATTTGGAGTCTATATTTGTTCTGACTATTCAGATGTGTTTCTTATAGGCAGCAAAACATTGGATTCAACTTTTTGATCCATTTCTCCACTTTGTGTCTCTTCACAGGTGCATTTAGTCCATTGACATTGAGAGAGATGATTGTCATGGGATTTAGTGTCATTTTAGTGTAGAAGTTTGTTGTGTCTGTTGGTATTTCTTGTCTTAAAGCAGACCAGTTCATTTTTTCTTTTAAGGCTGATTTTGTGTCTGTAAAGTTTCTGAGCTGTTGTTTATCTTTGAAGCCATGTATATTTCCTTCAAACCTGAAAGTGAATCTGGCTGGGTGCAGTATTCTAGATGAAGCATTCATTTAATTAAATTTGTCACTATATCCCACCACTGCCTTCTGGCCTTGAGGGTTTCTTGTGACAGGGCTGCTGTAAATCTTAAGGATGCTCCTTTGAATATAATCTCCCTTTTTGATCTTGTTGCATTCAGTATTCCATTACTATCTGTGGGATTTGTCATTGTAACTAGGATGTGTCTTGGAGTGCTTTTCTGTGGGTCTCTTTTAGCTGGTACCCTTCAGGTTTGCAGGATTCGGTTGCATGCTGTCTTTAGTATGGGAGTTTCTCAGTAATGATGTCCTTAATTGCTGATTCTTCCCGGGAATTTTCTTCCTGGGTCTCTGGTTAATCACACTAATTATTAGTGTAATTAATCACACTATTGATGATAAGCAAATAAAAAATAAAGATCAAGTGACACATTGAAGATACATGTTATCACAGAGATAAAGAACTAATTTCATAAAATACAGAATTCTAGCAATATGAACAAATCAATAGAAAATAATGAGTGACCATCAGGGAAATGTATAGGATATGAAGTGTTCATAAAAATAAAAAATTATACTAATAAACAAGAGAAAACATTTAACTTTTAGAAGAAGATAATAAATTTCAGTCTGTAAGTCAGCAATTTCACTGATAATTTCTTATATGAAAAGTTAACATATACTGGGGCCAGAGTGGTGGCACAAGTCATAAGAAGTCTGCCTTGCACACGCTAGCCTAGGACGGGCTGCAGTTTGATCCCCTAGCATCCCATATGGTCTGGCAAGCCAGGAGCAATTTCTGAGAGCATAGCAAGGAGTACCCCTGAGCATCCCCAGTTGTAGCCCAAAAACCAAAAAATAAAAGGTTAACATATACTGTTATCTTTGTAGTAATATTGTGTTAAAAGGGAAGAAAATCTCAATATAAACTGACAATTTAAATACAAACTAGCCATATCAATCAGTATGCATAAAAAATGTATACCTGTGTGTACTGATACCAAAATCTGTGCCAGATATGGTAAATTGAAAAAAAAAAGCCCAAGTCACTGAGAATCAGAACACACATTCATCTCCTAATATTAGTATATAAAATGCCTATAAAGTTTAATAGAAAATGGATAGCACTTATCTTTTGGCTTATGAGGGAGTACACTAGAGCCTTTTCTTATTTAACTTTGTATCCCTATTTTATATATTTGGTATTGAAAATAATCATTTTAAAGCTTATTTTTCTTTGTTCTATAGGGTCAAGTTCCTATAAAATCAGGAAACAAATGTTGCTCTCAAGAGCATCACTGATAATAAGAATCATGGGGTTCTAAACCTCACTAATAATCTTCAAATGACTTAAGAGCTACGGCATGACTCAATGAGTTTGCATTTCAAATATTTGTTAAGTTAGGTGTTTTAAGTGTGCCTTGCTTTTTATCACATACCACCTTTCAGATTCTACAAGTCAAAACTGACTTGTATAAACAAACACTGAATTTTAACAGTCACAAAAGTACCTGGAATAAGAGCTAAAAAATAAAAAGTTTGTGCAATTCCTATGAAGCTCATTAAAATCATAAATGTAACACTGAAAAAATTAACATTTTAGTTATATCTGGTTTAAAAACAAAACAAAATGAAACAACAACTTTCTGGCATGAAGACTAAGCATGGTGGCCATCACTGGGAGTCTTTATTAGAGAGCCAAATATATGAAAAAGTGTCTCCTTCTAGACCTGTGGGTCTCAAGTAGAACATCCTGATGGCTTTGGCCAAGGTGAGCAGGGTGATAGAATGGACAATTGAAGCTAGAAAAAAAAAAAGCTCAGGCCCTGCTGCCCACAACTGGGTCTGTGCTGTGACCTATGAGGATTAGTAGATGCCATGAAGGGGACTGGGCCAGGGCAGTGGCCTCTGAGACTACACTATTAGTCTCTCATCCCTGGCTTGTGTGGGTCTGCTTCTGCCAGAATCCTTTTTGGAGGGACAAGCCTAGGAAAGCCTTCATTGACAAAGGAAAGCTCCTTTAAGGATCAGAACTTCATACCCATTCCCAGGAGGCCCAGTTTGGTTTTGGAGATCAATAGCAGCCACTGACAACTGTTTCAGACACCACTGCAAAGCCCCAGTAGCTTCCCCTCAGGCCTGCCAAAGTTCTACTGAATTTCAAGCTCCTCACACCTGAGTTTTTAATAATCCACTCTCCCTGTCTCTGTCCCTTCTGCCATTCAGTGCCTGAGGAAAAGGAGCAGTGGTATGTGTTGAAATTATGAACTGTGGACTTATTGTTACTGGAACAGATACATCTGAATTAATGTCAAAGATCACATCTTACAAATGAAATATGTCATGTCAATTTCCATAACAAATTAGAAAAAAAAAGGATGAACACTGTGAGAGGCTGAGACTATGAAACTGAACCAGGAAAGTACAGGACAGAACTGACAGCAATCCATCTCTCACAACTGGAGACTATAAACATCATGCTTTTGGTCACAAACTTTCTAATTAATAATTTTTATGAATTCACTATGAAACTCAATTTTTCAAAATGTCACTTATTTGTATAAACCTGGAAGAATGTTACTGATCAGCCAATCTATCCTTTCTACATATAAGGACAAACAGTATCAGATGCTTTATCACTTGATTTATTTTAAAAATCTTTGTGTTAGGGGGCTGGAGAGATGGTATAGTAAAGCTTAGGTGCTTACTTAAGTTGCACACGCCTGATCCAAGTTTGATCCCTAGCACCCCTGCAAGACTCATCGTAGTGATTTTTGACCAGAGAGACAAGAGTAAGCCTTGAGCACCAAGGCTTGAGACCTTCAAATCAAAAATCCTTATGTATGATGTACTTGGAACCATACTGGAAAGTGGGCTCAGAAAACATCTTTCACTTCTAATTTCAATGCTTTTCTCCTCTCCTGGGGTAGACAGCACTTCCCACATATCAGTAATTTTCAGTACTGAATACTGGACAGTCTCCAGCAGTTCTGAGGACGGCAGCTGCAGGGGCCTTTTAGGGATTGAAATTCTAGTTAATCGGGACCCAAATAGGCAAGTGTTATATCCTAACATATCCTAAGGAATGAATGTTTACACTAAAATTATTTGGGACTTACATTTAGCAAAATCCTGGCTAAGACCAAGATTTGGCTTAAATGTCAATTAAGTACAACAGTCAGTATTTTAAGTAAGTTAGCCTCACTTACGGTCCATTGTGTTAAAGGAAAAACAATACCCCATATTCACTATAAATAATGTATTGTGGGTCAAGAACTGTTTAAAGAATTAAGCAGAGAAGGACACAAAAACATATTCAGCATTTATATACATGTATATATATACATATATATATATATATATATATATAAAACAATCATTTCAAAGGGTTCCTTTTCATTAGGAAAGATGACTATTACATAACTAGATCTAAATAACCCCAAGCAAAAATTCTCAAGCATTTAGAAAGTAGGAAATTGGAAAGATTATAGCCTTCTACTAACATCATTACCTGACCCAGTATTTTAGAAAAAAACATAAGCCAGCCAGATACTATAGTAATGCAGAAAACACTGCTAATAGCAAACACTACAATCAACAGAATGATACAAAGTAGCAGAGCTCTGTAACAAAGATATTTTGAAAATAATATGGTATTAAAAAAAAACAGAATGAATCACTATAGAAGAATTCTTTAAAATTTTTGCAAAGTGTTAATTTATATGGAAATACTTAGGAAAAGTGGGTACATGATTAGAAAATGTAATCTATGTATTAGAAATGTATCTTTTCAGGTAAAAAATATTGAAGATCAATTTTTGTGTTTGTTTTGTGGAGGGGAATTTGGGACACACACTAGTGCTCAGTGTTTCTCTTGGCTCTGAGTTCAGGGCTCATGCTTGGGGAGGGGGGATCATAGCAATGCTAGGGATCAAAATGGGGTCAGCTGAGTACAAGGTAAGAACTTTATTCTGTGTATTATCTCTCCAGCACAGTATTTATTTCAGAACACAAGATTCACTTAGGGGTATAAATAAAAGTAGATAAGGTGTATGTTATTTTTTTAAAAATAAAAAATCCAGAAAACTACTAATATATATTGAATGCAACCATTGCTGAATTATTTATGAAGTAAATAATGATAGCTTCCTCCAAAACAATCTTATTTTTAAAGAAAACTGAAGCTAGTAAGTATAATTACCTTAGAGATAGGTTTAAAAATCGGAAATTAAAAATGGCTTTTTTTAGGGCCTAAGAGATAGTTGAGGTTTACAGCTCTTGCCTCGTCTCATGCTTACAACTGCCTGGTATGACTCAAACCACTGTTTTCCATGGTCAAATGTTTTGCTAATTCATTTAATTATTTCAGGGATTTAACATAAATAGTAAGAATTTACTGTATGATGCACGCTGGTTTAAAAAAAACACTGACAGCATCATCAAATCTGAAGAGAAATTAAGCCAGTTCAATAATCCCTACCTTTTTTTTCCTTCTACCCCTGGTAATCATTCTTCAGCTGTCAGTCAAAGCAAAAGCTGTGTTCATCCCTTAGGGTAGAAGTGGTAAGTATGATCCTGCAATCTGATGTCAAAGAAGAGGAAGAGAGGTGAGCTGTATTCAGTGATTCAACCAAAGCAGGACAAAACTGTGTTAGCCATAGAACCATGTGAACTGACTAGCTGTGATACAACCCAAGACCTTTGTGAAGAAGGGCTGAAAGGTGGCTCAAAAAGAATTTATGGACAGAGCTTTGAGAGTTGAAGGCACTCCTAAGCAGTGCCTCTTTAAGGAAACATAAAGCTGCATATAATAGTACTTGAAAAGAATAGTGATTATTCGTTTAAGATACTGGTCAATTCAGAGCATTCTAAGTCTCTGAGATTATTATTATTATTATTATCATCATCAACTGAATATGTGGAAGCTGTTGTGGTATTTTAAGGAATTCTATTAACTTGTAAAGGAAAACAATGTCAGTATGTTTTTATGAAAGCAAAGAGAAAACAATATAGAATTTATATAGCAATGGCTGAGAATTAGTATAAATGCATTTAGAATAGTGAAAATACAAATTTTTAGACATTGTACTAATAACCATATATTTTACCTCAGTGATTTAATTTTAGCAATACCGAGAAGACACTTTGATGTTATGAACTAATAATCGAGGTACTACATAGGTACAACAGTTATATCCCTTTACAGTCTGAAAACTGATGTCAGAAAGAATATAATCATAAAGGGGAAAAGGCTAGAAGGAACTATAATTTACTTGGTTTCTGAATCCAAGTCATGAGTCATTGAATATCGCGGTATCTTAGATAATCTGTAGAGCAAAAATGAGTTAGAACTACATATATATGTATATATACTATATATAGTATATATACATATATATTTTTTTTCAGGAGCTGCAGTGAGATACCATTGGACAGATTCAAATACTTCACAAATCTCTCTCTCTCTCTCTTTTTTTTTGGTTTTTTGGGTCACACCCGGCAGTACTCAGGGGTTACTCCTGGCTCCATGCTCAGAAACTGCTCCTGGCAGGCACGGGGGACCATATGGGGCACCGGGATTCGAACCAATGACCCTTTACATGAAAGGCAAACACCTTATCTCCATGCTATCTCCCGGCCCCACAAACCTGTTTCTTGTAAAGCTCCCATAACCCCCAGGTCTCTGTTTTTGTAAGGTCAGGCATCTCTTGTATGTCATGTTTGTTACACTTCCTTAGAGAATCATGAGACTCTGAGAAACTGACATTGCCAAACTGGTCTCTAAAGTCACCCCACTACTGCCCCAATACGTGACATTAACCTTTGTGTTTAAATCAAGTATGGTAGTAACTCATTCAGCAAAAATTCAATCATGGATTCTGGTGGTCAGTTCTGTGTTGTAATACTATGTGCCCCAAATCCTATTACTAATTGCACTGTAAATCATGGGACCTAAATTTAAAAAGCTTTAAAGATTAATTGTGGGGCAGTTGCTTAATGGTCAAGGTCAAACTAGCACATGTCCCTAGTGGTATCTGTCCTTGCTTGGCTTCAAATGCTCCATGTCCTCAGACCCTAGCAGTAAACTGACTGGCCGGCCCAGGAGGTAAAGCCTTAAAGTAACAGTTCCTAGGTTCTTTGACCATAGTTTGGAAGGTACTTCTTCAAATCCAATTCTTCATTACATAATTACACACTGATGCGTCCAGTAATTTCACAATTAGTCAGACAACTGATTCCAAAAACGTTTATTTTACATAAAGTCTCTAGTTCTCCCTACTTGTATTCCCCTACATTGTATCTTCAGGATATCTTTAAAACTACTAATCTAGACTCACAGTGCCAGCTAGACCTAAATGTTCATTTCTCTATAATGCTTCCCATTGCATTCCTCACAACAGTCAATTTTCACTGAAAAACTGGTGTTACAATTCATTGGAATTAGCACCAGAAGGGGTACCTGTAGAAACTTAATTTGAATTCATAATTATAGAATTTCATTGAGAAAATAAAAGTATTTATTTCTTTTGAAAGGCTGGAGAGAGTGCATTTTTGTTTTCCACATAGAAGACCCAGGTGCCATCTCTAGCATGCCTTGGTCCCCAAAGCATAACCAGGAGAGCCCAAAACCATGGGCAGAAAACAGTATACACAGTGTTTTTCATAAATGACATAAGATTTTGTTTTAAGATGAATGAATCAGCTTTCTAATAATTTCATATGAAAACCAATTGTTTCATATGGCAAGAGAAGTTTCAAGGATATTTGGCTAATGAAACAGTAAGATTTTTTTTTTTTTTTTTGGTTTTTCGGGCCACACCCGTTTGATGCTCAGGGGTTACTCCTGGCTAAGCGCTCAGAAATTGCCCCTGGCTTGGGGGACCATATGGGACACCGGGGGATTGAGCCATGGTCCTTTCCTTGGCCAGCGCTTGCAAGGCAGACACTTTACCTCTAGCGCCATCTTGCTGGCCCCTGAAACAGTAAGACTTTTCATACTTTTTCTAACTTCTAACATACTAAAAACATTGAATAAGTTTTACTATGCTCCAATTTTGGCTATATATCTCTGTGCTGCCTAGAGATAAAGTAGTACTGTGACACATCAGTAGAGAACTGTGGTAGGAGTTACGAATTAGCACCTCTAAAAACCAAAAATGTCTGAAACTAATACCTTCATTCATTTTATAGTTTATTTGTAAGTCCATGGTATGAAGGGTCTCAAACAGATCTGAAGTTAAAAATTAAATTGGCTCAAGTTTTCCATTTTAACAATTTGTCTTTTTTATTTATTGATAATGAGTCTAAAGTTTCAGAGATCAAATTGCTAGTTATTAGGTTAAAATAATTAAAAAGTTTACAGTTGAGAAAACAGTGAACCTACCCAAAGTGATATAAACATCATGATATGAAGATATCAAATCAATCTTCTTTTTGAGGTATACTTCAAGATATACTTCTGGACCTGTGCTCAGGATTCACTTGTGGTGGTGCTCAAGAATCACTTGTGGTGCTCAGTGGACCATGTGTGGTATGTAGAATTGAACCTGGGTCAGTCACATGCAAGGCAAGTACCTATCTACTGTTTTATCTCTCTTGCCTAGTCAGTCTTATTTATTATTCAGTCTTATTTAAAAGCACTTTTCCATATATTGGAAATTAAACTAAAATAAGCTCATAGGATCTACTACTAAATATTCAAAAGCATGAGTCTCAAAAATGAAGTGCTGATTCTCCAAAAAGTTTCTAATCCACGGCTGAAGTGATAGTACAGAGGGTAGGCCAACTGCCATGGAGGAAGCTGACTGGATCCAATTCCTGGCATTCCATATGATTTCCCAATCCAGCCAGGAATGATTCCTGAGCACAGAGCCAGGAGTATCCCCCTAAAAACCACTGGGTGTGGCCCAGAAACAAAACATAAAAAAGGACTTGGAAAAGGTATGAGAACTGTTTCAGAGCTAGACAAGTACTCTCCTTTTCCAGTCCTCTTTATCTGAGATGCTACGTACTAGATATGTATGATTTTGCTCTCTTCCCTTTTTCTCATTCTATTAAAAAATACACTTCTAGAGAGGAAGAGTTACAAAATGAAGAGTGAAATCCAGTGAGTTTTACCTCCTGGTTCTAGTTCACTTACTGAAAGTTCCAGATGAAGCCAAAAGAGTTCTCCGTACTACTCTAGTGTTCTGACTGCCTATGATAAACCAGACCAGCCGTAATTCTTCTCCCGAAGTAAAGGAAAGGTCATGATGGCTGAAGGCAGTAATATTCCATTTGCTATTAAGTCAGTGTTTGAAGCTAATTACAAACATCTGTTATTTCTGAAAGAAAAGAATATGCAACACAAAAGAAACCTCCCTCTATGAAAATTTACATAATGGCAATGATACCTTTATGAGTGACTAAGAGAAAATACATCTAAAAATTTACCATAAGTAGTCAAGAATAGCCTACTACCTCTAAACCATCCAGCTTTTAAATACACATTCCAATTTTCTTCTACCCATTTCACAAGTTTCATTTAATGATATTGGAAATGAAATTTAAAGGATAAAGTAAAAGACAGATGTGTGCTCAAATTCCAATAAGCAACAATAATGAGAAAATGGAACATAAACATTTTTGCTGGCTATAGAAATTGTTCCAGCAATAGAAGCTATGTCTCTTTTCTCATCTGAGATTAGTTGATCCTAATTAACAAGATGCTAGATTAACTCATGCTTAGAAAAATTATTTTAATTTATTTGAACTAAACTATGAGTAAAAAATTCTTGGCAGGGGCCACTTTTAGTGGCCAAGGCTCCCCTGGTGGTACCCAGAGGTCCAGAGATTTTGGGGGAGGTGTTATGTGGTGCTAGCCATCAAATTCAGGCCTTACACTTTTTTTGACATGTGCTGTGCCATTTAAGCCATCCCTGGCCCTGAACAAACGTTTTTTTAAAATACAGTAAAAAAACATGACACAGTAATTTTTTAATTTAACATTATTAGAAAAATGTTAATTTCTGAAAAACTTTACACAATCTATATAAAATAGTGAAACTATAGACTGAAGATTACTGTCTACTAGCAGAAGCATTTTACTTTAATAGGAGTGTAGATCTCAAAATTTCCTTAAAAATTTTAATGCATCATTAAGAGATAGTTACAAAGTTGTTTATGATTGAGTTTCAGTCATATAATGTTTCAATGCTCATCCCTTCACCAGTGCACATTTCT
>PVKC010003448.1:0-39027 GCA_004027635.1 Crocidura indochinensis | reverse complement strand
CAACCAACCCCTCTCCCAACTGGTGATATTAGAGAAGTGATGGACTGTGGATCACAGGTAACTTTTGTTTGTTTATCTTGGGACCAACATGTGGTGGTGCTCGGGGGTTATATCTTGTGGGACTCAGGGGCCCTATGCAGTGTCAGGGATAAAATTAGGGTCATTTGTTGCAAATAAAGTGCCTTAATCTCCATACAATCTCCAATCCCTAGAGTAAGTATTAAGAGCAGGGGTCTCAAACTCAATTTATCTGGGGGCTGCAGGAGGCAAAGTTGGGGTGATCCTTGAGTGCAAAGTCAGTAGTAAGCCTTGAACATTGGGGGGGGGTGTGTGACTCAAACAACTAAAACAAAACAAAACAAAACAAAACAAAAAAGATTCCTCTACGGCAGGGCTACAAAATGTTGTACGGAGGGCCAGAAAGGGTCCGTGGGCCGCGAGTTTGAGACCCCTGAATTTAAGAGGATGCCAACTTGTGTATAGGCTCTGCTAAAGCTGGGTTGAGGATTGGAAATGGGTTTTCCTCTTCCCAGGTGGGTGACTGACTGGGACAATAAAGGGAGTAATATAAGGGAATTGCAGGCAGGATCACGGGCCATGGAGGAAAGTGACCGACCTCACAGAGTTCTGAATTTATTCTTACAGGAGTCAGTATTTCTCAGGTGAAGGGTGGATGAATGTTCAAAAAGGGCATGTAAGATCAGGAGAGGTTAGTTAGAGCCCCAATGGATTGCAGAGGAGGTGCAAAGAAGAAATGAGCCCAGAGAGGACTGGAGAGAGATAGCACAGCTGGAAGGGGTTTTTCTTGCCTGCATTAAACTTAGGTTTAATTCCTAGTGCAATCCCCAACAGAGTTATCACTGAGCACAGATCCAGGAGTAGTCCTTCAGCATTACTGATATAAACACCCCTCTCCCCCCCCAAAAAAAAAAGAAAAAAAAGGATGAGAGAACAGGAGTGATTGAAAAGGAAAAAAGGCACTTGCCTTGCACATGGCTAAGCCAGGTTCAACCCCCAGCACCCCAAGCCTGCAAAGAATAAGCCCTGAGCACAGCGCCAGTATTAAACCCTGAGTACTACCAGGTATGACCCAAAACAAACATACAAGTAAACAAAATGTATTTGGTCACAGGGTAATCCCAGATCTTTGTGATCAACTTTGTTCTTCAAGCTGTGAATTATTTGAAATGACTGAGTCATGAAATTCCATTTTCTAGCTGTCAGCAGCAAAGTTATTAAAAAATGTTAGACACATAATCTCAGGAGATTTATTTATACAAGTAGATACACACCTTTAATATACTAAGATATGTAAATAGCAAAATGCCAGCATTGAAATATCAACACTACAGTGAAGATAAGCTTGATTTTCCTTGTCTTTTTTTGTTTTTGTTTGGTTTTGGGGTCATACCCAGTAGTGCTCAGGGGTTACTCCTGGCTCTATGCTCAGAAATTGCCCCCAGCAGGCTAGGGGGACCATATGGGATGCCGGGATTTGAACCATGGTCTTCTGTATGCAAAGGCAAATGCCTTGCTGCTGAGCTATCTCTCCAGCCCCTGCTGTTTCCTTGTCAACAAAACTAGAGAATTCCCCAAATTCTCTCCCATTGGTTTTGAAAATAAGATATGGCAGAGGTATCACTTGACTCAGGAAGGTCAAAGCAGAACCTGGGAATCCTCCAGGGCCTTGGTGAGGTCTTCTTACTTAACCAAGCATCCCATTAAGTATCTGCTTCACACCTACCCTGTGGCAGCACCAAAGGGCATGAGCATAGCAGTTGCCTGCAGGATGTGGAGAACCAGCTGGAGAGACATGGACCATCATGAGCATATAATCTCTTTGACACCATATTAAAATACTTTTTATGGTGGCCAATGAAGTCAGATGAGAAGACCAGAGTTAGCGTGATAATGAAGCCTGAGGTCAAGAATACCATCTCCAGCATGACATTTTCTGGTGTCTGGTGACATTTTCATCTCCACCTCCCCACACCCATCAAGTGTGTAAGCTCCAATTCACTAAAGTCACACCATACATGAAGATAAAATCAAGTGTACGCAAGCTAAAAATCCAAGGGGTGGCCCTGGCCCTCACAATGAGGAGGAAGAAGAGAAGGAGGAAGAAGAGGAGGAGGAGAGGAGAGTTTGAAAGAGGGACAGGTAGACCAAATCAGAATGATAATGCTGACATAGATTCCTCTCATCTGCCTCTTTCCTTTCAAACTGTGGGTCTCACCCACTAATCTTCAGGTGTGATCATTCCCAATTGCATAGGACAAGCCTCAGTCTTAATCTAAGTCTTTAGTTTAGTCTTCTAACTCACCGAGCCACAAATCACTCCATGCCAGGGAACTCTGAAATCTCTTCTCTCCCTCTATTGAGTTCAAGACTTGCACAATCTCCTGGCACCTTCTGGGGTGTCTTTGAAGGAACCCTCAATAAGGAAAATCTTAGCATGTCCTACGTTTAATTTCTGAATTTCCCTCTAAGTTTAATTGTTATAATCTACATTCCAATCTCAATAGATGCGTTATATCCTTCTAGTCAGTTTTCACATCAGGCATACATGGTCATTCTTAGCTGTGGACTCAAGTAAATGCATTAGCAAATCCTTCTGTGCCTGTTTCCAAAATATCCATTGACATCTACTTCTCCCTTTAGCTAGTTCAATTTACCCTCTTTCACCTAGCCTATTACACTTCTTTAAAAAAATGCTTTAAAAAAGTTTCTATTTCTACTCTTGCTCTCCTTCAAACCTGGACTCAATCTAGTTAGCCAGAGTTACACTTAAACATTTTCCAAAGGGTTGGAGTGGTGGTGCAGCAGTAGGGTGTTTGCCTTGCACGCTGCTGACCTAGGACAGATTGAGGTTCAACCCCTGGCATCCCATATGGTTCCCCAAGCCAGGAGGATAGCATATCCTGAGCGCATAGCCAAGAGTAAACCCCTGAGTGTCACCGGGTGTGGCCCAAAAACAAAAAAAAATTTTTTTCTCCAAGAGTTGGAGGGTTGATGGGTGGGAGGAAATCTGGGGCCATTGGTGGAGGAATAGGACCACAGGGTGGTAGAACTGGATGGGAGAATGTGATATACCTGAAACTCTACTGTAAACCATTTTGTAGATCATGGTGTCTAAATTTTAAAAATAAAACATAGATGTAGTTGAAACACTATCTTCCTGAAACTATATTATTAACAGCCTTGTAAATCACAGTACCTAAATAAAAAGTGGGAAAAAATATAGACCACATGCATAAATCTCTTCCTTAATATCCTTTAAGGGCTGCCAACATAATTAGCATAAAATCTAAATATTTTAGTCTGCTTTACTCCTCTGCTCCTACCAAACCTTTCTTATTTCCAAGTCCTTAATTGGCTCAGCCTTTCTAGCCCTTTGAGATGCTGGACACTGGTTTTTACTCTTGGCTCCACCTTCTCAGTGGCTGATACCTTCACATCCCCAGTTTTAGCTGATCTGCAACTTCCTCAGAGAGGCTTCTATGGTCAACCCATCACACACATACCCCCCAAACCATCACTGTAAAACTCACCAGCCTCTGCTCACACCCACCATCTTCCCAAATGAAAAACCACCCAGATCCTTTACCAAAGGTTTCAGAGAGATAGTACAGCGGTAGGACATCTGCCTTGCAAGTGGCTAACCCAGGACGGATGCTGGTTCGATTCCCAACATCCCATATGGTCCACCAAGCCTGCCAGGAGCGATTTCTGAGGGCAGAGCCAGGAAGAACCCCCTGAGCACCGCCAGGTGTGACCCATTTCCTCCCAAAAAAGTTCTAAAAGAAAATGATGGCTGCCAACTCTTCCCAACTCTAGTCCAGGCTGAAAACTCTAGGGCCTTCATAGAATAGATGGGAGTAGTTCCCCATTTCTGCCTGAAGACACAGTAGCCCACAGCCTCACCCAACACCCTCCAACAGAAACAGTCCCGCTCCACAACTTAACCTTATAAAACTGCCAAGCCACCAAATTTGGTTCAGATCTATACCTCAAATTATAGGCACCTCAAAATTTCATAGAAGTGTCAGACCAATACGGTCATAGCAAACCTAATGAGAAAGTTACATAGAAGGCCACTAAGATAAGTGAGCCTAAATGATAACACAGAAGGCCTTAGACCAGGGGTCCTTAAACTACAGCCCACGGGCCACATGCAGACCACCAAGGACATTTATCAGATCCCCTGGGTGGCCTGCTGCTACCTGCCTTGCTTAGCAGCTAATGCGTCCCAGGCATGCAGTGCCTATGTGTGGGATGTGTGCCGCACACTCCAACTCCTCTAATCTCTGTCCCTCAACTCCTTTCAGTCTCCAGCAAGGGCTCCTCAAACTTCAGTTCCTGGGCCTGGAGAGATAGCTCAGCGGTGTTTGTCTTGCAAGCAGCCGATCCAGGATCTAAGGTGATTGGTTCGAATCCCGGTGTTCAATATGGTCCCCCGTGCCTGCCAGGAGCTATTTCTGAGCAGATAGCCAGGAGTACCCCTGAGCACAGCCGGATGTGGCCCAAAAAACAAAAAAAACAAACAAAAAAAAAAACTTCAGTTCCTCAAACAAAAGCATGCTCATAGCTCCTATTGAAATATCGATAAGTTTGTTGCTTTAACTTTACTTGTTCTTCATTTTATATATTGTATTTGTTCCCATTCTGTATTTTTTACTTCAAGATAAGATATGTATAGTGTACATAAAATTTTTTTTTAAATTATAGTTGGGCCCTCCAAGACTCAGAGGGACAGTGAACTGGCCCCCTGTTTAAAAAGTTTGAGAACCTTTGCCTTAGAAAAGGACTTTAAGAAATATATTTCAAGAAATATAACAATGATTTTAATCTGATCCTTATTGATCTGTTTCTTTCCCCACCCTCTGATCTAAGTTTTGATCATTCTATTTGCCTTTGTGTTGTAACAAACAATATAAAGTAAATTTGCTTGTGCCTGCCAGGGGCCAAGCTAGGGTGTTGGGTGGGAAACTGTGAAAGGAAGGTCATGCTGGTGGAGGATTGAGGTTGGAACAAATGTATTACGAACAATTTGGTAAATCATGGTGTTATAACAAAAAACATCACAAAATGAAAAAAAATACATCTCATCATGTACCCTAAATTCCTGTGTGTACTCCTCATAGCAATGAACTTCATGAAGTCAAATTTTTCTTGCTTTCGTTTCTTTTTTTTGGGGGGTGGTGGTCACACCCAGTGGTGCACAGGGGTTACTCCTGGATCTGTGCTCAGAAATCATTCCTGGTTTGGGGGACCATATGGGATACTAAGGATCGAACCAGCATCCATCCTGGGCCAGCCACATGAAAATCAAAACCCCTAGTCTGGCCCCTTTCTTGCTATTCTTTCTTCACTGGCAACTAATCTAGAGCCAAAGCTTCCAGAAGGGCATAAGTATTTGCTAAATGAATGAAAAGAATTTGTGGATGTTTATGGTGTTGGCGAAGATATTTTTGGTTCTTAGAGAACACAAGTGGTTTCTATACTATAACTAGGCATGGGGAGACCATTTGATATGATGTTTCAGAATCTTTTTTGGTTTGGGGACTACACCCAGCATTCAGGGCTTACTCCTGACTCTGCACTCAGAAATCACTCCTAGCAAATTCAGGGATTATGGGATTCCAAGGGATCTAACCCAGGCTGGTAATGTGCTAGGCAAATGCTTTCTCAAATGCTTTCGCTCTGGCACCTGTTTCAGAATCTTAAAGTTAGAAATTTCTTCTAACACTTTTTATATTAGTCTTGATTTTTTACTATAAACAAAGCTATTCAGTATTTTTTTTCAAGGTTAAATGATGAGAGAAGCCAAGATTTCTTCAAGTTTCACCTACAGTTACACCTAAGTATAGAGATAGCCCTGAAGTACTGCCAGGTATGGTCCCAAACGAAAAAGCAGATTCAAAAGAAACAAATACAAAGTTCACAGATAAAGCTACTTTTCTCTTCTGCCCATTTCTTTTTATTGCAGTGAAAAAAAAGACATTTTTAGCTGTTCTAACTCTACAATTCTGTGGCACAAACTTATATTCAGTTTTGAAGGAGGAATACACAGTATTTCAGATTACTTTGAGAAACTCTATGCCGCAAAACATGAAAACCTGGAAGAAATGAGTAAATTCTTGGACTCAAACCTTTCAAGGTTGAACCAAGATGATCTGGCATATCTAAACAAATCCATTACTATTGAGGACAGAGATACTGAAAAAAAAAAAGACTACAGACCAATATCCCTGATGAACAAAGATATAAAGATCCTCAATAAAATCCTAGCAAATAGGATCCAACGCCTTATCAAGAGGGCCTTTAACCATGACCAAGTTGGTTTTATTCCAGAGATACAAGAATGTTTTAACATATGCAAATCAATCAACATAATACACTATATCAACAAAAATAAAAACTATATGATCATGTCAATAGATGCAGAGAAAGCATTTGATAAAGTCCAACACCTATTCATCATAAAAACTCTCAGCAAGATGGGAATAGAAGGAGTTTTTCTCAATATAGTCGAAGTCATTTACCACAAGCCAATGGCAAGTATTATACTCAATAAAGATAAACTAAAGATCTTTCCTCTAAAATCTGGTACATGACAAGGCTGTCCTCTCTCATCACTCCTATTTAACATTGTATTAGAAGTACTTGCCATAGCAAAAAAAATGATATTAAGGGCATCCAGATAGGAAAGGAAGAAGTCAAACTCTCACTGTTTGCAGATGACATGATACTATATTTAGAAAATCCTAAAGACTCTACCAAAAAGCTTCAAGAAACAATAGATTCATATAACAAATTAACACACAAAAATAAATGAACTAATACACAAATAATAGAGAAGAAGTAGACATTTAAAAATCCCATTTACAATACCACCATAGAAATTCAAATACCTTGGAGGAGTCAACTTAACTAAAGTAGTGAAGGTCCTATACAAAAAAATTATAATACATTGTTTCAAGAAATGGGGCTGGAGAGATAGCATGGAGGTAAGGCATTTGCCTTTCATGCTGAAGGTCATTGGTTCGAATCCCGGCATCCCATGTGGTCCCCTGAGCCTGCCAGGAGAGATTTCTGAGCGTAGAACCAGGAGTAACCCCTGACCGCTGCCGGTGCGACCCAAAAACAAAAACAAAAAACATTGTTTCAAGAAATAAGAGAACACAAAGAATTGGGGACATATACCCTGCTCATGAAGTGGGATGATTGACATCATTAAATTGGCAATATTCCCCAAGCATTGTACAGATTTAATGTAATACCTCTAGATTCCATGACATTCCTCAAAGAACTGAATCAAATACTCCTCAAATTTATTTGGAACAATAAATACCCACAAATAGATAAAGCAATCTTTGGGGGGGGGTGAAGAGAGGCATTACTTTTCCCAACTTTAAATTGTACTACAAAGCAATAATCTTTAAAACAGCATGGTACAGGTCAGTGGAATAGACTGAATATTCAGATAATGACCTCTAGACATACAATCAATTAATCTTTGACAAAGGGGCAAGCAACACAAAATGGAGCAAAGAAAGCCTCTTCAACAAGTGGTGCTGGGACAACTGGTCAGTTACATGCAAAAAGCTAACTTAGACTTCCATCTAAAACCATGCACAAAGCTCATTTCCAAATGGATTACAGATCTTGATGTCAGACCTGAAACTATAAGATCTATTGAAGAAAACATAGGCAAAACACTCCATGACTTTGAGACTAAAAGCATCTTCAAGGAGGAAATAAAATTGTCCAAACAAGTGGAAGAAGAGATGAACAAATGGGATCCATCAAACTGAGAAGTATCTGCACTTCAAAGAAAACAGCAACTAGGGTAAAAAGAACACCCATGAAATGGAAGAAACTATTTACCCAATACCCATTAGATATGGAGCTAATATCTAAGATACGAAGTACTGACAGAACCCATCAAAAGATGGAGAGAAGAAATGAATAAACGTTTCCTCAAAGAAAAAATATAGATGGACAAGTGGCACATGAAAAATGCTCCATCACTAATAATCAGACAGATGCAAATCAAAGCAACAATGAGATATCATCTCACACCACAGAAAAATGACACACATCATAAAGAATAACAATAAACACTGCTGGCATGGATGTGGGAAGAAAAAAGCGCTTATTCACTGCTGGTGGGAATGCCATCAGTCCAGCCTTTCTGGAAAACAATATGAATATTCCTTAAAAAACTGAACATTGAGCTCCCATAAGATCCAGCAATACCACTCCTAGGAATATACCGTAGGACCACAAAAACACAATACAATAATTCCCTCTGCACTCCTATGTTCATATCAGCACTTTTTACAATAGCTAAAATCTGGAAACAACCAGATGTCCAACAACAGATGAGTGATTAAAGAAACTGTGGTACATCTAAGCAATGAAATACTTCACAGCTGTTAAGAAAAATGAAGTCATGAAATTTGCCTATACATGGATGTATATAGAAACTATTATGTTGAATGAAATAAGTCAGAGGGAGAGAGATAGACACGGAATAATTTTGCTTATCTGTGGGACTTAAGAAAAATAAAGACATTATTTTAATAATAATACCCAGAGACAATAGAGATGAAGGCTTTCTTTTATAATGCCCAAACTAGCCCATGATATGAAGTTTACCACAAATAGTGGTAAGTGCAGTTAAGAGAAATAACTACACTAACAGCTATCATGACAATTATAAAGAAATACAATGCCTCTCTCCAAGACAGGCTTGGGAAAGGGGAGGAGGGAAATGGGAGATATTGGTGGTGGGAAAGTTCCACTGGTGAAGGTGGATGTGTATTTTATGGCTGAAATCCAATTATGAATATATGTATAGACATGGTGCTTAATAAAGGAATTATTATTAAGAAATAAAACAAACACAAAAGATGTAGCAATTGTGTACTTGGGGTTTCCCAAAGATCTATTTTATGCATTTCCTCATGCTTTTATGAATTAGGCAATAGGGAGTATTCAAATATACCAGTGTCTTCAAAAGTCACAATAAATCTTTCACAAATCTTTTACAAATCTTTCACAGTAATATTTGAGGTATATAGTGACAATTGATCAGAATCATTCCCATTACCAGGATTATCCTCACTCCACCCCTTTTCCCAGCATGTGTTCCCCCCCACCCCCCAGAGCTAGCGTAACTGTTTCCCTCTGTGTATAGCTTGTTGTAGATGGGGTATTGATTCTGTTGTTGTTGACTTTGGGTTTGGTGTTTAAGTTTGATCATTTTTTATTCCCACTCAATGTTCGTATGGCTGTTTGGCCCTGCTACCATTCATTTTTATTTTCCCCCTCAATTCATGAGGCAGAACAAGATGATAGTAAAGTTTGAAGATGAAAAAATAATGGACTTATGTTTGTAAAATGATTTCACAGGTGGAATGTCCTATTAGAGTTATAAATATGAAAAGTTAACATTTCTGGTAAAAATTTTTTTAATATTTAGCCATTGCATAGCCACTGAAAAATAATTTTCACCAGTTCTGTGAAGGAAAATCTTATTCTTTTGTTTATAGAAATATCCAATTTGATTAGTAATTGGGTAAATCAAGAAATATAATTTCTTGTATAAATTTTGGTAGTGTCATTGTTGGAATAGATGCCAATGTAGATCTGGAGGTGTTTAATACATTGAAATAAATGTTAATATTTTACCAGTCTTGTTAATAACTAGCTTTAAAATATTTTTCCTATTGTACGTCACTTTTCTAATGAACCTTCCAGATTCTCTGGGATGCTCTATATTCTCTATTTTTATTGCAAAATTAAGATTCCTTTTTATCTTTCAAAGCACATCTATTGAGATTTTGATTGAAATTCCTGAAAGTTTGAGATCCAGTAGATGATGATTAAGTTATGACGATACTCTTTCATATTTTTGTCTTTGAATTTGTTCTCATCAATGACATACTTCTCAGTATGATGGTTATATATTTTCTATATTCATTTTTAAGTATTGTTCTATATGGTTGATGTTATTCTGAATTGTAATTAGAGAATTGTCTGCTTTAGTGTAGTTGGAAATACAAGAAAAATTTCACTGTTGACCTTAAGAAAAAAAAAATATTTGAGGCGTACCAGAGAGAGAATTCATAAGAAAAAAATAACCAAAATGGTTTCTGGTTTTTGTTTTGTTTTGGAGTCTCATCTGGCACTGTTCAGGGCTTTACTCCTGGCTTTGTGCTCAAGGGTCGCTCCTGGTGGGTTATGGGAACCATGTGGTGTGCCAGGCATTGAAGCTGGGTCAGCATCATGCAAGGCAAGATCCTACCAGCTGTATTATCACTCTGGCCCTGTAGGGCTGGCCCTCGTGAGTAGTGGTGCTCTTGCATTCTGGCTGAGGTCTGACTGCAGTGTTCATACTACTCACCAGGGGTCACTCTCCTGTTTTGTTGCTTATACCTACCCACTGTGTATATACCTATCCACAACTATATCTGGAATGATATTATCAACCTGACAGGATCAGGTTAGGCATGATTGACAATCTAGTGACTGAACTTGCTACTTTATGCTTGGCAAGTAGGAATTCTAGCTCATAGTGGTCATTTGTGTCTTATTTGTTAAAGGCGTTCTTTAAAAGATTTTATTTTAACACTGAGATTTACTAGGTTGTTCATAATACAGTTGTTTCAGGCATTCTTACAGTTGTTTCAGTTGTTCAAATACCAATTCCACCACCAGTATGATCTTTTTTTTTTTTTTACCAGTATGATCTTGTCTTCACAAATGCCCTCATTTCCCCCACCCATTACACAATACTTCATTTTGTTTGTTGCAACACAAAGGCAAATAAAGTTATCAAAACTTAGATTAATAAGGATCAATTCGTATTAACTGTTCTATCTTGCCATGGTGTTACTAAAGTTATTGTATAAAGATTTATTGGGTTGTGGCTGGTGCTTGTTAAGTCTTCTGTGTTATTGTTTAGGCTCACTGAGTTTGGTGGTCTTGTATGTAACTTTTCCATCAGATTATCTGTGATCCTATTGGGCTCATAGATTTTTGAGAAATTTTGAGGTGTTGTGAGTGGCACATAGAGGAGTGGCCCAGGATCTATAGAACCATTTGGTGGTTTGGCAGCTTGATAAGGTGAAGTAATGGAGGTGGGCCATTTTTGTTGGATGGTGTTGGATGTGGCTGTGGGCTGCTGTGTCTTCAGGCAGAAGAGAGAATATGCTCATCTTCATTCTACATTCAGAAAAGACCCATGGTTGTCAACCCAGACCAGACTACCTAGGAAGTTTTACACCATCATTTTTTTTTTGAGCTTATTAGAGAAACTGGGTCTTTTTTTCTGGCAGGAAGATGATGAGTGCTGTCAGACACTGCTGGGCTTAATTGAGGTGAGCGTAGAATACCCCCAAAGTTTTCAGCCCATAGACTGGTCCCACCTGGAATACCTAGCTGCTCATTGTATTATTTGAGTTTAATTGTGGAGCAGGGCTGTTGGAGCGTGTCAGATTTGGTTGTGGGCTGGTGTGGCTGCTCACATACAAGCTGCAGTGTTTGAAACAGACGCTGAGCTGGTGGAACTTTTCTGCAATTCACCTTGATGTGTAGGATACAATAGTGGGTAAACTCTAGATCTAAGGAAACCTAATGGCTGGGCAATGAGAAGATTTTAGATGGAGTTGGATAGGAGCTGGGCCTAGAGAGCTGCTACTATCCAAATCCAGCAGGCATGACTCCCCTCCTTAGGGGGTACTTAGCACTGAGGTCAGCTTCGTACTGAGGGTTCTTGAGCATGTCCCTCTTTCTTCTCTAAACCTCAGAATCATCTGATCAGAGGCCCAAACCCCAGCTCTGAGCACATAACAAACCGAATGGGGGTCTACTCTGAGTCAATATGCTGCTAGGGCTGGAAGGATGTGAGTCACACATTCCGGGATGGCTGGAGACAGTGCAGGATACCTCCCAGATCTCCTGTGCAATGCATGTGCTTCTGAAACCTACAGGTCAAAAGTCAGTGAGAGTGCAAAATCTTTGGTGTTAGAAAAATCTCGGGTTCTGGGATGTGTCATCACTCTTTTCAGCTAATGTGCTGTCTCTGCTATCAGGTCTGAATGCAGTTTTCTGGGATGACTCCAACCCTCATCCCTTCACCCAGGAACCAGTCCTGCCATTGTATACTCATAATTTTCTGATATGGTTCCAGCTATAAATTCAATAGTAACAAATTTCCAGATAAGGTCCCCAAACAAAAAAAAAACAATTTTATATTTATCCCCATTATGTTTCTTCTCCTAATATTGGGTCCCGGGTCTAAAAACAATATCTACATGGGCATATCTGACACATCTCTCTTTTGTTTACTCACAAGTCTATTTTTCCTGGTTCAGTAAATAGAAACAGCCTATAGTCTCTATCTTTATTAAACTGTGAGATTTTTTGTGACAATCATTAGAACGCATATCTAGAAAAGGAAGAAACCTGCTACATAACACAAAACACTTCCCAAAGTGATCACTGAATTATTGTCTTTATTTATTTATTTATTTATGTTTAAATATGGAATGCTTCATGAATTTGCATGTCATCCTTGCGCAAGGCGAATCTTCTCTGTATCGTTCCAATTTTAGTATATGTGCTGCTGAAGTGAGCACGAATTATTGCCTTTATTTATTCAGTAAATTCATCATGTAAATGTATTGAACCCCTACAATATTCCAGACTATAATCCAAGTGTCCAAGAAATGTAGTAGTGAACAGACCAGATAAACTCCCTGCTAATTACAGAAGGTAGTGATAAAAAAACATGCACAGAAACACACAGACATGTATTTTACATGGACAGATCATTTCTGATGTGTTATACATGATTCTAAATACATATTGATTCTCCACAAAATTTTCTGAAGTCAATACTATTTTTCTTCTATTGTAGGAGTCAAGAGGCAAGTCCAAAGTTAATGCCAAAGATTGAACCATCAGGGCATCAGAGAGAGTACAGTGTGTTGGGCACTTGCCTTCCATGCGGTCGACCTGGGTTCAATATTCTGCACCCTATAAGTTCCCTTTAAGTTGCCAATAGTGATACTTGAGAACAGAGCCAGAAATTAGGCTTGAGCACTGTCTGGTGTGCCCCCCCAAAAAACAAATAAACAAAAGAACTGGAGCATCAGTCTACATGGTCTAGTCCTGTAACCATTGGGCTCTGCTGTATCAGTGCAAACACAATCATGAAGCTAAACATGATACCCCCATGCAAGACAGTCTTGCTCATGCTGTGGTCTGAATGACAGGAAGGAGCCCACACTTAAATCTGGACAGGCAAACAAAAGAGAGTGTGGGAGGGGAGAACGTGGCAGAAGAGGGCAGGGCCTAATACATGGGGCCCTAAGAGCGGCTATTGCAGAAACTGGTGCAGTTGTGAAGTGGTTCTGAATGTGTGGAGTGGCTTACAAATGCTCATTTTGTCTACAAAGACACTGTGGATCGTTTCCTTCCCTCATCCCTACCTGAGGCAGCAGGTAGGTTCTCTACACTCACAGCAGTTCCCTTTTGCTTGTCATATCCATGTGGTGACAAGGCTGGACCTCTCTGATTCACAATCAGGATCCCAGTTCCATTGACTTTCCATCATGCTGTGTGTCCATAGTCAAGGGACAATTACTCGGATCTTCAGTTTCCAGGGAATTCTCCATTACTCCATAATGTTACCTCCTTCCTGGAACTGAGCCAGTCAGATAGTGAACGCTTGGGGTGGGACGTGGGGACCGGTCACTCTTTCCTCTCTTTCCCTCCTGATCTCCCACCTTCTCCCTGTGGGTCCAAGAAAGTTCTACTTGATGCATTTGGCTTTGGGCCCTAGCAGCTCCAGGGACTGTTCTAGCAGCTCCCAGAAGACCTTCTGGTTTGACCCCATCAAGTTCTCTTTGCCCAAGAGCTACCCAGCCCTCCCCTTAATTACACGCTCCATCACTTCCTCCCAAGCTCAACTATTTGTGGTTTTTGGGCATTCCTTGCTGATGTTCCAGAGAGAGGGCCTTTCAGGGAGGGCCTTGGGAAGTGTCTGAAACATTGAATTCGTGTCTAAGGCAACAATGCCCAGAGTTGACAGATTTTGTGTTAGGGCACACTCTGCTTCCTTCCACATTAATTCTTTAATGAGCACTGTCCTTTGCCCTGATTCAGCAAAGGCCACTTCCTTACAGCTTCACCTTGGAGAAAGTGTCTCTCAAATTCAGACTAAGATTTAACTCTGTAAAAACTTGCCACAGAGAAGTGTATAGGTGAGTTATAGATAGGGAGGAGGGAGGGGTGGTGGTGGAAATAGGAGCAAGACAGACAGACAGATAGACAGAGGACCTGGCAAAAAGGCTACAGTTTTGTAAATAGCTCATGGCTATAATCAGGGCATTGTTGAAGCTCTAGTACGGCTCCTAACCTGGAGCAGGAGATTCTTTCACCACTTCACTAGTAGCCTAAGGGCCCCCAAGACTCAGTTACACTTCCATTGTCACAATGACAGCATATGAGATGGGCGCCTCCAGGAGTATAATAGCATATGTGGGGGTATAGTGATTCCCCTTGTTAATGCTTCCCCAACCGGTCTGTGAATTGTGGTGGCCTTGTGAGAGGAAATAGTGGATGTGAGAGGCCACACAGAGGGAGGATGTGAGTCCATAGCTCCTAATGTGGCCTTTCAGGTTTCAGACTCAAGTTTGCACAGTTGCTGCAGATACGGTGACTTGTGGGCACAACCCTTGTGTTCAAAGGTCAGAAGTGAAAAGGATTTGGGAGAAATCTTTGCGTTTGTTTCTGCACCACATCACAAAGTGCTCCAGGCTTACTTCTGGCTCTGCACTCAGAGCTCTCACTGAATGGGGCTCAGGAGACCCTGTGGGGTGCGGAGGAGTGAACTGGGGTCCTCACTGTACTGTCTCTCCTGCTTCAGAAAGTTGTTTTTTTAAACTACCCAGCATTGCAATTCACATCCTTGTTGGACATAGTGTCAGGCTCTCTCCATCCCACCATCGCTAAATCTGTCCTCTAACAATATCACTGCGCCACCCTGCCCCCTTGGTAAACTTTTGTTTTGTTTTGTTTTGTTTTGTTTTGTTTTTGGGTCACACCCGGCAGTGCTCAGGGCTTACTCCTGGCTCTATGCTCAGAAATTGCTCCTGGCAGGCTTGGGGGACCATATGGGATGCCAGGATTTGAACCAATGACCTTCTGCATGAAAGGCAAATGCCTTACCTCCATGCTATCTCTCCGGCCCCAGCCCTTGCTAAACTTTTAAGGTTTTAAGTACAACAATTTGGCTCACTACCACAGAGTGCCCAAGACCCTCTCCCAATGTCTCTTTGCCACCGTAGCCTGTCTTTCCCCCATTTCTTTTGCTCCATCACTGAAAATCATGGTCCTTGATGGAAGTACCTCTCTCTTCCTGCCTCAGGAGACAGGTGGGTTGAGGATGAGGTTTGAACTTCCTGGTAATGAGGGCACCTCCTTCCCTAAGCACCCCAGCATTACTGACGATCCCAGTTGTAGCCAGAGGTTGCTTGACCTAAATTAGAGAACCCACCTTGGTCTCTCACTCCCACTTCAACCTCTCTTCACAGTTTCATGGGCAGAGAACAGTAGCTGAGGAGGGGTACACGATCTTGAACACAGACAGCAGCATCCCGTGTCCTTGTTCTTTCGCACCCTTCTTTCATGAGCCCACTCAGAGCTCAGATCTTCTTGTCCATTTTCAGGATCTCCTCCAGTCAAGAGTCCAAGAACTCCCTCCAGAGCCTGTTGGCACAGGAGCAAGTACTCAGCTTCCACAGAGAAGCCTGACCTCCCAGGAACAGCCTTCAGAGCACCTGGCATGAGTAAGGGCCAGAAAAGGGAGCTGCTGAAGCACCTTTCACATCCACTCTCCAGACAGCCCAGCTGGACACTCCAGCTTTCTTGCTCATAGTTGCAGCAACAGATGCTTGGGGGAAGTTGAGTCACCATGTAGCAAGTGCTGCTCTGGGCACATGGGACTGGTAAGGACCAGTAGAGGGGAATATGGTCTACAAACAGGGCTACAGACGCTATAGACAAGAGGGTCCCCAAGGTGCCCTACACCCCCCTCTTAGCTGAGGGTGTCCTTCACTACTAAAAAGCGTAAAGTGAGTCAAAGGGAAAGGGATAGGCATAGAATAATCTCACTCATTTGTGAGATATAAGGAAAATAAAAGTTAGTATGTTAATAATATTGAGACAATAGAGATGAGGACCAGGGAGATCAGCTCAGGAAGGAAGCTTGCCATAAAAAGCAATGAGTATAATTAGATTAGAGAAGGACTCTCTATGACAATGATCGTTAGAACTGATCACTTTGGACAAAAACTGGGTGCTTAAAGGGAAATTATGTAATATGCATGGTACCCCTTCATTAACATTGTGGACACCAGTGTCAAAGAGAAAGAGAGGGAAGTAAAACACCTGCCTCAGAGGTGGTTAGTGTACATTCTATGACAGAAACTCAATCATGAACAATTTTGTAGCCACAGTACTTAAATTAATTAAAAAAGAAAAAGTGAAAGTGGGGAAAGAGCAAAATGGTAAAAACAGACATTGAGGGCTGAAAGCCTAGGACAGCAAGTTGCACATTTACCTTGCATGTGGCCTACCGGGATTCAATCCTCAGCATCCCTATTGGTGTAATTCCAGGTGTAATTCCTCTAGGCGTAATCCCTGAGTGCAGACCCGGGAGTAACACCTGAGCATCACTGAGTATGGCCCAAAACAAAACAACAACAAATGTATGTGTGTATGTATATATGTGTGTGTGTGTATTATATATCAATAAACACACACACTAAAGCTCTGCGTATTTCTCCGATGATGTGTCTTGTCAGGTAAGCAGGAACAACTGTCTCCATGCATGGGAGGGAACAAGCTGTCAAAGATCCCATGAGGCAAATACTTGCTGGGAATCCCAGCCCAGCCAAAGGCACTTCCTTTGCTCATGCCTCCCCTTAGTGGGCAGTGGGGGAAGTGCACAAACAGGGCTGGGGCCCACAGGAGCCCCACTGGAGCGGTTCAGGGTTCAGAACTTTCTGGGGGCCACTTTGAATCACAGTGACAGGGGATACAAAGCCTCCCACTGAGTAGCAAACAGAACCACAGGAGGCCCCCAGAAGAGTGGGGGCCCATGTTGGTTGTCAAGGAACAATGTGGGCCCAAGAGTAGATGCCAGAGAAGCTGCAGTCCCTTCCTCAAAGCAGTTTAATCTGGGGTGTGAGGAAGGACAAGGTTGGAGGAGCAAGTTGTAGCGCATAACGGAAGGCAGGGAAGGGTGTGGACAGACAGGGAGTTGGCAAGTTGGCAGTTAATGCGCCATGAAGGAAAAGAGACCACGGAAGATTATTGGTTTTCTAGAACTCCTACCAAAAATAAGAGGCTGCATTGCCTAAAAAGCAGAGATGCATCCCTTGGATTCTAGAATGCAAATGCCAATGTCAATAGGACCTCCCTCCTAGGCTTATGCCCACTTAAGCCCACTATGTTCTCCTTGCTGGTGGGCGGCTCCCTCCTCTTGGAGGGACAGATTCACTATCTTCCCTCCCATGACTACTTTACCTTAATTACCTCTTGAAAAGCCTGAAGCTTAAAAGTCTTCAAAAATTGTCACAACAGAAGCCCTGGAGGTGAGGACTGATCTGGAAGTTGAGGTTCGGAAAGTCTGAAGTGTTTAATAGGACAGATGGTAGCACATCTTTGGGACAAAAGTACTAAGAGCTCAATGGACACCCAGAAGGGTATAACGGTATGCACAGACAGTACAGAAGTTCCAACAACATGACTCAGCAACTTAACAGATTCCATCTACAGGAAAGGAAGGCCAGTGTGGCACAGCATGTGGCAGGAGAGGACAAGAGAGTCTTGAAAAATCTGGCCTACTTGGAACTCAGAGGCAGTAGACAATGTGTGGGAGGGAAGCAGGATGTAATGTGTGTCCACAGCAATATTTATATGAGTTTTACCCAGAGGAAGGAGAGGCAGAACAGGGATACTAGTTCCTGGCTTCTCCCATAGTCCAGGTGGGATGTGGTTCTGAGAGTGAAGCAGTGAGGAGACATGAGGAGGGAACTGTTGAGTCCAGTTTAAGAGAAAGCTTCACTGACTATAGGACAGAGAAAAAGAGACGGGTCAAGGGAAATGCCAACCATGTTGGCCCAAATAGTTGTAAGAGGGGGTAGGAGAGAGACATTTGTGATTTGAGTTAATTGTGGATATAACATAGTTGGTAAGTATTATATGCACATTGTCATGTATAGCATTCATTGAGATGTTCAGTAGACACTTGGAAATGACTATTATTCAATGGAAAATTCCAAATTGAGGAGACATTGCATCACATTTTAAACTCTGGGCTGCTAGAAACCACCTGGAGGGTGGATATAAGAAAAATATATTGGGGCCGGTGAGGTGGCGCTAGAGGTAAGGTGTCTCTGCCTTGCAAGCGCTAGCCAAGGAAAGATCCCCACTGCAATTCCCATATGGTCCCCCGAAGCCAGGGGCAATTTCTGAGCACTTAGCCAGGAGTAACCCCTGAGCATCAAACGGGTGTGGTCCAAAAAGTCAAAAAAAAAAAAAAAAAAAAAAACAAAAGAAAAATTTATCCAAGGACTAAGCACTGAGACACTCCAGCACATAAAAGGTAAATTTAGTGAAAACACAAGCTGGAAAAGAGCCAAGAGAATATTTGTCATGGAAGCCAAGCTTGGAAGCTATTCTAAGACTGCTGATGAGAAGCTGAATAAGAAGGCTGAGAAGTGGCTGTTCAATTTAGCACCAAGAGGTCACTGATGATTTTAACTCAAGCTCTTTTGTAACTAGACGTGAAGAATAAGATAGGAAGTGTAAACAACTTCTGAGAAGTTTTGTGTAAAGGGGAGAAGAAAGATATCATAGTTCAAAAGTGTGGGAAATTCTTTCAGATGCCTGACAGTAGATTTGCATGCTAATTGCTATAAAAGCTAGAAAGAGAAAATTACTAACACAGAAAGAAATAGTAGGGAATGACTATAAATAGCAGTAAGCACTGTAAAACTAGAGGACTGGGGGCTGGAGGGATGGTAGTATAGGGGGTAAGGTTCCAGTACTATACTGATCTGCATCAATGGAATAGCAAACTGTGTGATTTCTTTTTCTCTTACAATGAGTAATATTTCACAGTGAATATATACCAGCTTCTTTATCTGCTCATCCATTCTTGGGCACTTGGGTTATTTCCAGATTTGAGTTATTTTTTTTCTTTTTTTTTTTGGTTTTTGGGTCACACCCGGCAGTGCTCAGGGGTTACTCCTGGCTCCATGCTCAGAAATTGCTCCTGGCAGGCACGGGGGACCATATGGGGCACCAGGATACGAACCGATGACCTTTTGCATGAAAGGCAAACGCCTTACCTCCATGCTATCTCCCAGGCCCTATTTTTTTTTTCAATAGTGCTATAGGGGTCGGAGCGGTGGCACAAACACTAGCCTAGGACGAACTGCGGTTCGATCCCCCAGCATCCCATATGGTCCCCCAAGCCAGGAGTGATTTCGAACGCATAGCCAGGAGTTACCCCTGAGCATCACCAGGTGTGACCGGAAAAACATAAATAAATAAATAAATAAATAAATAAATAATAGTGCTATAGTGAACATAGGAGTACTAACGTCTTTTCTGACTCAAGTTTTTGATTCATAGTTAATTTATAGTCATCCTTCTAAATCTAGATCACAGCAGAAACTTGGCAAAGCGGGAGTTTTCTTCCCTGTACCTAAAACGTCCCTGATACCACAGTAGAAACATATGGCAGTCTTTGGACTGCCTTACCTACCTTTCCCTCTTGACTGAGCACTGGGGAGGGCAGTACCTTTTAATTTATAAAATGACCATTGCTGAGAAATAGTACAGCAGGTAAGGTACTTCACTTGCATATACCCAGTCTGGGGTCTATCCCTGGCACCCTACCTGGTTCTCTGTGTCCCACCAGGAGTGACCTGAGCATAGAGCTAGGAATAAGTGCTGGCTGGGTGTGGACCCCAAAACAAAAATAAATAGATAAAACAAAATGTCCAGTACCTAAGAGGTGCCCACTATGTCCTCGTGAACCAAGAGGAAAGGGTAAAAACGAGGCGAAATTCTGAAAGCAGTCATAATGCCATAAGTAATATGCAAGGCAGTTATGGACCCACCTAAATACAAAAACCTGCTCCGGGTCACAACACAAAGAAACTCCCTGGTCAGATTCCAAGAGCGTTCACTCAGCCTGCCTGCAGGGAAGATGGGCCCTTACCTATGTGCATGTACATTCACTCTTGCTCTTGGATTCCCCAAACACAGCAGATGAGGCACGGTGGAAAGGCATTTTATTTAACAGACAAACAATAAACAACACCACCTCCTGTTTGTCCAAATCAGCTGTCTCCGTTTTCCAGCTCCATCATGAAGCCTGAGAGCAGAGCAAGTGGTACTTCTCTGGGTTTAGGGTGTAAGCCGATATGGCATCCAAAAACTTGTCCAGCGGACAGATCCCATGTGGGCACCCTCTTGGCACCTGCTCCTGAGAAAGAGACACATATCAGTGACCTAAGGAGTACCAGCCCTTTGCACTGCCAGTTGTACCAGCCCCAAGATGCTGTACCCTGCCACCCCACCAGCTTTTGATTAAGAGTACCCTTGTCCTGTGAGAGTGGCGTGAAGGGCCAGGGCCTGTCAGTGAAGACATGGTCACATGGAACCCTGGAGCTGGGAGAGCTGAAGCCTGACCCTTAGAAAATTCTCTAACCCCCAAAACTTGGGGACATAGCACAATACCTCTCTGGTGCTTTCAAGGAGTTGCCCAATATCCTCAAACTAGCAGTGACACATGAGGAATAGCAGGGATCCCTGAACTGAACACAATGTCTGCTCTGCTTTTACCCTTGGCCATCAACCAGACTCACCTACCGAATGTGGGGAGATACCCCAGGTTAGAGACCTGGTGCCAGCCCAGTGGGGGTACCCATCCCAACACCTCCCATCTCCCCCATTTCCCCATACCCTACCTTCCCTAGGTAATGCAGCTGCACAAACCACTTCTTGGATTTCCGATGCTGGTAGAGCTCCAGAGTCAGGTCAGCTGCAAATGGGGGCCACTTGTTGTCATAGATGTCCAAGGCCATCAGAAGTGGGATAAGTGTAACATCATGAGCAGCATAGAGGTACAGTTTCCTGTAAGGCACAGCAGGAAATTAGTCCCTTCCCTGAAGACCCAAGGATGGGCCCCTCCGGCTTCCTCTGAGTAGAGAAATACTTCTCTGGATACCAGGTGATGCCTTGAAACCAGCTGACTTGGTAGCAAATGATGAGGGGAATCATCAGTCTCACACCCCAAACTCTTACAAGGTAGGCCCAGTGGGATTTCTCTCCTGGGCTGCTTCTTCTAGCCCAGCTAAATGATTGTTATTGTTTTGGGCTACCTCCCTCAAGGATCACTCACAGTGGGGCTCTGAGGAACCCATGCATTACAAAGGATGAAACTTGACTATCTTCCCCCTGCATTATCTCTTCCACCTCTGGCTCTGGTGGAAATGCATGCCCCGTGTGTTGAAGGAAAGTGTTCTTTCTACTCTTGACCATGATGGTTTCCTTCTGATTAGGGAAGCTGGCTATTGGGCAAAATGAATGCCTTTTTCTTTGGTCTTTAACACTTTCACCAAATGGCTTTTTATCTACAACAAGGGTGCTTTTTACATGCCTGATGCCTGAACCTTTTTTCTTGGAAGAGATTAAGAAATGTTGTTGACCTTAATCTAGAAGACTAGAATTGGATCTTGTACTGTACAGATCCAGGACTGGGAGGGTGAGGTGGCAAAGGCCAGCAGGAATTGAATTGTCACTGCAAGTACCATGAAGGGTGGAGGTGGGAAATGTGTAGGATTTGCTATTGTAAACTCTGGCCTAAAGTTCAGGAACTTCTAGCTATACATGATCTCTCAAGAAGGCAGCCACAATCATGCCTCTCCAGGATGATGAAACTTTTGCTTCACAGATTACATCTTAATTAATAGTACCTAGGTGACAAGATATTCTAAGTCTGGGATCCACTAAATAAGCCTTGAGGAGTGCCAAAAGAGACAACAGAGGTTCCTGAGTCAATTTCCATAACAAAAATACATTTTAATTTCAGAGTCACTCTTGGTGGTAGTTGGGTGACTTTCTAGCAGTGCTCAGGGGACTGTGCAGGGCCTGGGATCCAACCACAGGCTCTCACATGCAAAGTCCTACATGACAAAGTGCCTTTAATGTCATTGCTGGGACTCCCCTCCTAATATATGCCAGTGGACACTGCAGTCTCCTAGGTGCTCCATGGGAGCTTCCAAATTAAACAACTGAGCAGCTGCACTTGGGACTATTCCTCAGCAAATTAATGTGATAGAATAAGTCCAATTTCTGTTGCTTAGGGCAACAGTAAAGGATGAGATGCTTGTCCTAAATAAGTGACTGACTGGATTTGATTCATGGCACCCTATATGGTGCCCTGAGTGCTTCAGGAAGTGATTCCTGAGCACAGTGGCACAATCAAGTACTGAGAACACCTGGGAATGATCCCAAAATTAAAAATTAAATTAAAAAAGTCCATCTGACACATTGAACTAGCTGGGGGAAAGGAAAAGAAAATTAGGGTCATTTGCAGCTAAGTATTTGACAACTGTGTTGGGAGTGGTCAAAAGAAAGAGAAAATGCTGGGAACATCTTTGGGACTCAGTCACTCCCAATGCAGGTCCCTTGCTCCAGGGGGCCAGAGAGATCCCGTTGTCCCAGGTACCTGGTATCACCGGGCAGAGTGGTAGAGTCTGTGCCCTTCAGCAGGTGGTCCTGGAGGAGGTGCAGGAATGGCCCCACGGCCATCTGAAGACCTTCCCTAGATGAGGAGAGAATATGGGTCCTGGGTGAGCCTCAGCAGCAGGTGAATCCTGACCACCACCCCATCAGGACTTCAACCAGGAAGGGCTGAGAAATAAAGGGCAGAAGAAGGCACTAGGACAGGAAACACAGAAGTGGCCTCAAATCTGAGGGTGCCCTGTGCAGAGACCCTTGAGCCAAAACATCAGGCTAGGTACTTGGCACAGACACAATGGCACTGGGAAGCTGAGGTGGAGGCAGCAGTGGCTGGGGCTAGTCAAAGAAGGAAGAGGACAGAATTGAAAGGCCAGGAGATCTAAGTGCCAGACTTCCTCTAAAAAGTGACTCCAAGCAATATCTTAAATGGGTGTCTGGGACTATGGTTCTTCTCAGGCATTCATGCCAGTGGGGTGGCTTTGACAGAGACAATTGAGTGCAGTTACTGGGAGTCATCATTTTCATCTGGGACTTGTGTGACTGAGTAACACATGGGGCTAGAGCAGCCCAACTGTGCCCAATGTCAGTGAGCAAGAAAACCGAGGGCTTGTATGGGACATGAGGACTTCGTCTTGGCACTTTCACATTCTCTCAGAAACAAACTCTCTCCTCAGACTCCCAATCATTGACCAGAGAAATGGGTGCTGGAAGCCTCAGACCAGGAACACCCAAACCCAAGGGGACTGGGTGAAGGACCACCTTGAGAAAGGACCTTTAAATAGCAGATGCAGTGTTCAGACCAATAAAGCTCAAAACACTTTCCAGAAGACTGTGAGGGGGGCAAGGCAATTTGTCAGTACTGTGAAACTAAAGACTTTGGTCCTGGAAATGGCAGTTTCATGAAACCAGGAATAAAGGAAAAAGAAAGCAGGATAGAGCAGGTCTAGTTTAAAATGCCTAACTACAAAGGCCAAATCCTACTGTCTGCTGGTTTTTGTAAATAAAGTTTTATGGGAACACAGCCAGATCCCTTTATTCGTATGGTCTTCATGGCTGTGTCCATGCTACAAGGGATGAGAAACCACAACAAAGATTGTGCGTTATAAGATATTTTCTGTGTGTGTGTGTGTGTGTGTGTGTGTGTGTGTGTGTGTGTGTACACAAACGTACAATGCAGTGGCAATGGAAATGGGTGTTAGTGGGACACTTCAATAGCGAATGAGGCAGGGTGGCCAGTCACAGGGAAACAGTACCCCACTGAGCACTGTGGCCGGAGCCTTCTGGCTACTCCAGGACTCGGCATGGGAGAAAAGCCATCAGAGGTTTCTGTATTAAGCAATAGTGTGAAAATTCTTTTCCTGTTTATCTTTCCATTTCCCCACTCCACCACATCACCTTCTCTGTGTGCAAACTGAATGTTCTAAATGTGCTTTTCAAATTTTGCTCATGGGCAAGAACTCTCCATTCTAAGTATTAGGAAAGAGGTCGTTGAAACTGAAGACCTACTGAGGTGAGTCAGGTAAGACTGAGCCAGAGAGGTCTACACTAAGCCCTGATTTCACTGCCCACAGGGTGAGCCCAGTTTGGCCCACAGCTCTCCGTCCTGGTGTCACCCACAAGGACAGGTGTGATCCTGGCAGAAACAATGACATCTACTCATGGAGAGAATGTGGAAACAATGTCAGGTGGTGAGCAGTGAGGGACAGTGCCACCCCAACCCCATCTTGAATTTAAGGTGAAATGATTCAGAGGAACTGAGTTGAGCTGTGGCTCTGGACTCCATGCAAGAGTTAGAAGAACACGATAAAGCTCTGGGATGGAGCTGCTCATTCAGTTGGGGTGACCCTGCCTGGAGAAACTGTGGGCAGGCCAGGAACCCACTGGGTGCCCTGGAGTAACGTGCATGGCTTCACACAGCAGTGCACAAGCCTCTCACCTGTTATTGCTGTGCATGACGTATAAGGCGGTGTCCACAGCTCTCTGCTCAATGATCTGTGCAAATCTCCTCAGCATGGAGCAGGTGGAGAAGTTGTGCGCCTGGAAGGACCACAGGCAGGGGTGAGGAAGAGATGCTCCTTGGCCCCTGCACCTGGCAGCAGCAGAACCTCTCCTCTGGCGGGCTGGAAAGTCCAGCTCACGACATGAAGCTTACCACAAAGAGTGACGAGTGCAGTTTGAGAAATAACTACACTGATAACTATCATAGGGGCCGGAGAGGTGGCGCTAGAGGTAAGGTGTCTGCCTAGCAAGCGCTAGCCAAGAAAGGACCAAGGTTCGATCCCCCGGCGTCCCATATGGTCCCCCGAAGCCAGGGGCAATTTCTGAGCGCTTAACCAGGAGTAATATCTGAGCATCAAACAAACAAACAAAAAAAACAAAACAAACAAAAAAAGAACTATCATAACAATGTGAATGAATGAGGGAAGTAGAAAGCCTGTCTAGAGTACAGGTGGGGGTGGGGTGGGGAGGAGGGAGATTTGGGATATTGGTGATGGGAATATTGCACCGGTAACAAATAATCATATCTGTAAACAAGGTGTTTAAATAAAGATATTAATAAATTAAAAAGGAGCACCTCAGTGAATCCAAACATGATGCTACCAAGACTTTCCTGGCGTTCTGCCTGGGGCTCTGGAGAGCCAGAGTAACCCCTACTGTACTCTCTTTAGATGGCTCCTTGTAGTTACTCTGTAGTAACGAATATTTGTGCATTTTGTTGATTTCTTAGGCCCTACTTTGCAGTGTTCAGGGCTTACTCCTGGTTGTGTGCTCAGGGATCACTCCTGGCAGTGCTCAGGGGACCATATGGGATGCCAGAATCAGAACCCAAGCCAGCTGCAAGCAAGGCAAACACCATATCTGCTATACTATCATCACTCTGGCACCAGTTGTGCATTTTAAAGCTATAAATGTATACTGAAAATGCAACATGAGGAATTCATATACTTTTGCTTGCTCTTCATCTTCCACAGAAGCATTTCTAAAAATATTACCATGTGAAGACTTTAATAGAAAAACTCCCCCCTTATAGATACATCTACAGATGGGCATGAAGGCCACCCAGTGGCACCGAGGGGCTATGTGGCTATGTTTAGGGGGTGAACCCTGGCCTCTGGCAGTGCCTGTGCTCCAGCTGGGAACCATATCCCCCAAAAGTTCCTAAGCACTGGCATCTGCCACAGTGTGCCTGCAACTTCCTCAGGAGGAGAAGGAAAAGGTCAGATAGTCTTTGGCCTTGGGAATCTGGAGAAACATCTCTGATATGCTTTACTATTTGTTAAGATGGAGAAAACAAGACTTTAGTGTAAAGAAATCTTACAAAAAACAACTGAGGGGTCAAAGCGGCACTGAGCGGTAAGGCATCTGCCTTGCTGGTGCTAGCTTAGGACAAACCATGGTCGATCCTCTGGTATCCTATATGATCCCCCAAGCCAGGAACAATTTCTGAGTGCATAGCCAGGAGTAACCTGAGTGTCAACAGATGTGGCCCAAAAAGCAAACAAACAAAAAGATGAACCACTTTCCTCTGTGTAGGTTTGTCAAACAGAGACAAACAGTGACATTCAGACAGAACCCAAAGTGTCCAGATGCCCATACCTCTCTTCCCACATATCTCTTGCCCACTGAATCAGGAATGCTGAAGACGTGATTCAAATATCCTGGCTGCCAAGGAAATGCCACTGCTCCTAGCCAGGGCTTCCTTCTCAATGTCTTTCTCCCACTCCATTGGCAAGTCAAACTGCAACTGCCTCCAAACTTATTTTTACCTGTCCTGGCTTGGAGTCTGCCTTGCTCCCTCTGGGGGAGGGGGGGTGTAGGTCAGGAGAGGCATCACCCACCTTCTCAGCAGCCATATGGTCCAGGAGACTGAGGAAGTCCACAGTGTCACTCTGGGAGATGCCCAAGCCATCCTTCACCTTCTCCAAGTCCTCTAAGAACCCTGGCAACAGAGAGACGCCCCTCTTCCGGTCTCTGTAGTAAGGAACAAATCACCCCAATGCCTTTAGGGATTGTCAGCACATAAACACCACCTCAGCCATCACTGTAACCTCAACAATCCTCAACCATTCGAGGACCTGGATGAAATTAGTCCTACTTTACAGACAAGGAAATAATGTCTTGACAAGGTTAAGTGATTTATAAAGACAACCCAGTCAGTACAGGGGCTAAATTCATATCTGTATAAATATATATGCACACACATATATATCATTAAAAATATATATATCCCTGGGGCCCAGAGAGATAGCACAGCGGCGTTTGCCTTGCAAGCAGCCGATCCAGAACCTAAGGTGGTTGGTTCGAATCCTGGTGTTCCATATGGCTCCCCGTGCCTGCCAGGAGCGATTTCTGAGCAGATAGCCAGGAATAACCCCTGAGCACTGCTGGGAGTGCCCCCCCCCCAAAAAAAAACAGCCCCCCCAAAATATATATATATCCCAATTCTACTTGAGTATTTTCTTCTATGACACCAACAATATGGCAGGATGGCCAAGCTCTGCTGAAAACAGCGTTTTCTCTTCAGTGGGCTCAGGAATGCCTGAAATGGGAAGTGCCACCAGCCCAGACACCACCCTATCCCACAGGACAGCATGTGTGAAAGGGTGTCTGCCCAAACACTTGCACCTGGGGTATGAGGACTGGTTCCATCATGCCTGTTTTACAATGCCAAGTCTTTACCAGTACCTTTCAAGAGCCCAGGACTTATGCAAAAACAGTGCTTTAGACATGACATAGCTGCATTCGTGACTGCATTGAACAAATTATTTCTCTAGCTGACAGAGCTTCCCTGACTTTTTCCAAAAGGTCTCTTGGCTTTTTGCTGTGGACAAGAGCTGCTCTGTTCACTGGAGCACGATGCTGGGGCTAGGCGTAACAAGACAGGAATCTCTCATCCCTGAGGCTGTAATGCAGTAACTGTGGTGTGGGCAGGCATCAGGCACTGCCAGAGCGTGGCCACACAGCAGTTAAAGGCTATTTGTTCCACACCCCAGGTCACCTGGTTCTTTCCCGCAGGCTCCGGCAGTTTCCAAAATTGGGGTATAAGACTTCAGAGCTGGCATCATCAGTGTGAATGATAGCAGGCCCTGCAAGAGATGCAGCAAGGACAGGCAAGAAGAGGCTTCAGTGGCTTGTCCGCTCCTCACTCCCCACCTTCTGTCTGCATACATGGAGCTGCTGAGGGGAACATGACCCAGGCCAGCTTGCAGGGCGCTGCTGTAGTGCACACTCGATCCCACCATAAAAGTATCCTAGGGGCTGGGTCCCGGCACAGTGAGTCAGCCTGATTCGGGTTCATTTAAGCCCTCTTGAGCTACAAGCAGATCTGGGTGACACAAACACTTCCCAGTCTCAGGCTCTTCGTGCTGGCTCTGGATTGTCCCAGCACGAGGTGTTCTGGCCAAGAAGGGGTTTCTGGATTTGTTAGAACCAAACTCTAGAACTAGAGGATACTACAGCGACCCATACTGTGAGCCAGGCAGCCACAGAGGAATGATTCTATTCTTACCTCCCCTCTTCCCCATAAAAGAGTGTCTGGTCACTGGAGAAAGCTCTGGGAACCATGGGATAGATGACTATCAACATTTCTCATAACCTCGTGGTGGAGCCTTCCAGGCAAGCACTTAGAAGCATTACATGTGCCTCATCCTGCACATGGGCATGTGCTTGCACCCTGCCCCATGGGCATCTAGCACCAACCAGGTCAGAGGAAGGGCAAGACAGCTCCCTGCACTCCCTGCCAGGCCACACCTGCTCTTCTCTGCTACATGAAGAAACAGTCTTCCCTGCTGTGGTCCTCTGGAATCCTGTCAGTCTGTGGCATGGTTAAAGTCTCTGAGTGCCACAGATGGCTGTCAACAGCCTCTGCTTCAGTGGGCTGGCCAGGAAGAAGAAAGCAGAGCCTAGGCATTATTCTGACTACACAGCTCACCTGCACAATGGCTACAGGTAGCTACTGTGTTTTGGGGAATTTCAAGGAACTCTGAGGGGGCAGGACTGAGTGATTTACAACTGTTTCCAAAGCAGTGATGCCTTTCCTCTACTCTGAGGGATGGCTCTAAGCATGGCTCCAGGGTACAGGCCACTTAAATACCGATTGTCCTTCTTTTCCACAGCACCCCACCCCCCACAAGAAAAGAAAATTCCATTGTGAAAAGAAGAAATGAATTGGCAAGAGGAGCGCTCTACTCTCCATGTTCTCTATGATGCAACACAGTGGGAAAGTGAAGCTAAAAGTCACCTCTCTGGGCCTTAGTTCTCTTATCTACGAAACAGGAATGTTGCTGCCTTTTACAGGAATCACTCAGGGTCACATGTGCAAAACTCAAGGAACAAGATTCAGTGCAGAGCAGGTACTGCAAATATGAGAACAGGAGCTGGAGTGATAGTAGGGCATTTGCCTTGCACATGGTGGACCCAGGTTCAGTCCCTGGCATCCACCCCAAATGGTCCTCCAAGCCAGCCAGGAGTAATTACTAAGTGCAGAGCCAGAAGTAGTCCCCAAGTACCTCAGAATGTGGACCCAAAACCAAAGTAAAGAAATAAAATGCTGGGGGCCAGGCGGTGGCGTTGGAGGTAAGGTGCCTGCTTTGCCAGTGCTAGCCTAGGACAGACCACGGTTCGATCCCCCGGTTTCCCATATGGTCCCCAAGCCAGGAGCAACTTCTGAGTGCATAGCCAGGAGTAGCCCCTGAGCATTACCGGGATGGCCCAAAAACCAAAAAAAAAAAAAAAAAGAAAAGAAAAGAAATAAAATGCCATAGGAATAATGACTTGATTTAAACCTCGAATATGGCAAAAGGTCATTCTAGTCGGCCTGATCCTGCTGTCTGGATAATGGCCTTGGAATCATACATCTGAGTCAGCACTAAGACACTAAGTGGTGGATCGGCTGGTAGGACCAGTTCCAGATTGCGCCGCTGCCTGGCACTCTGCAGCTAACAAAGAACTTCCTGGGATTTCTTTAAGCTTTTACTCCTGAAACATTCTGTGGAAGTGATGCCTCTTCCATGATCATAGTACCTCCTGGGGTCCTTTAGTCTATTCAAGTCCCCTAGGACTGGGCAAAATGAAGCAGCAATTCTGACAAAGTGATATTCGAGTCCCAGGATATCAAGATGCCACATTCATGTCACTTCTCAAACCATCATGCCCAAAGCAGGCTGGAGGCTGCCACTTCCTCCTTGTTGGTATCAGTAATCAACCTGGCTGGGGACCAGGCCAAGCTCCTCTGGCCTAGAGGTGCAATCCTTTTATGTCTTTTTTAAAGGCCTGAACAAACAAACAAAAAAAAAAAGACAGAAGACAAAAATACTCAATTGAAATACGGCTAAATAAGCAGAACGAAATAATCAAGGCCTTTGTCTCATGGTGCAATTTAACAGTGGTGAGGTCAAAATTATCTGAAACTCAGCCACTGCATGTAAAATTCAAAGGGATGGCATGTACAAAAGGCACAGTGAGATCTGTGAAGAAAAACAGCAAGCTTGGTCTCTGGGAGGAAGGAGGGTGAGAAGTACTGAGTGTGATCACCCCTGCTGAGAGGTCAAGTAAGGGTTGGCAGCACCTGGGGGCCATTGCCAAGGCTGAAGCCATAGCAGCAGCTCAGGTATAGCTCCAGGCCTACCTGCCTGACTTTTTACAGTTTCATCCAGGTGAAAAGCTCCGGGGGTCACTGACAACATCCTAGGAGGGCAGCTAGTGCAGAAACTGAGCAGTACATAGGAGCCAGAGTTAGCAGAGCAGTAGTTACAGTGGTGAGGAGGAAGGAAGTGGGGGAGGACATGGAGGGGAAGACAGAGGGGAAAGTGGGGGTGGGGGTGGGGAGGTAGCCCAGAGAGTGGCTTCCCTGTGGGAGTGACACACAGGGAAAACAGACCCGTGAACAGCACCCTGAGAGAAACTAGTTTGGGGGGGTGGACACACTTAGGAGTGTGTCTCCTAAGCAGTATTTTGGGGCTATTCTGGGGTGAGCAGGATCACTCTAGGGCTGTTCAGGGGATCATGAGGTGCCTGGGATCAACACTAGAACCCCACAGGCCTGGGTACCCTCTAGCTCTCTGCCTCTCCCTAGCCCACAAACCTTTCTGGTGCCGAAAAAGTCCAGCCAGCAAACACCGGGTGGACTCCAGGTTCCGGAATATGTTAGTGGAACGAATACTGGGGGGAAACAGAAAGAAGGTGTTCAAGGGAGTCCCAGCTGCAAATTGCATAATCGGGGGTCATGACACAAGACTAGAGGCACTGGTAGGTGTGGAGGGGTTGAGGGAGGGAGGAACAAGGCTAAAAGGAGCTCTGGTTGGAAAACAAGGAAGAAAGGTCACCAGGAGGGAAAGTGTGGTCAGGGTGGCAACCATAGGAAACACCGTATACCCTGTGGAAAGCTACCCCAAACTTCCCGGGATGAGCTGATATCTCTGGGGAGATTGTCAGGGCAGGAAGCTGCAAAACAGGGGATTAAAGTTCCAATGACTCACAAGACCTCCAGTGGGTTGAAGGCTGGCGAGAGGAAGGGGGTCTCCTCCACGTACTTCTTCCGCAGTTTCTCCCCCAGTGAGAACATCTGTTGCATGCCCACTTGGGTCAACTGGCCAGCATACATGCCCCCCTGCAGTGAGTGAAGGAGAAGAGTGAAGCCAGCTCTAGCCTGGGCAGGGGTACCCCAGCCACGGAGTGCTACTCACCTTTAGTATGGTCTTCTGGTACTCAAAGTCATAAGGAGAATGCGGCCTTGGCCCACCAGTTAGGTTGGTGACTGTGTAATTGAACTGAGTTTGGGGAGGGACCTCTAATAGCTGGGGATTCCAATCCACCTGTTGTGACTAAGCACACACACAATATTGTTTTAAAAGTTCTTAGGGACCAAGATATCTACAGTGGGTAGGGAGTCTCTTATACTGATATTAACCTGGGTTTGACTCCCCAGCCCCCTATATGGTCCCCTGAGATCAACAGAAGTGATCTCTGAGCACAAAACCAGGAGTAAGCCGTGTTTTCAGGTGTGTCCCCCACAAAAGAAACAAAGAACCAAAAAAGTTCTTGAAAAGTACGGCACTAGTATCAAGCAACATTTGATACTAATGCTGTATTTTTCAAGAACTTTTTTGACTCAATTCCAAGACTCTAAGTCCATCATTCTTACTGGAATTGCTAAGCTCAGACTGGCTGTTATTCCTTTACTAGTAATACTGGTTGTTAATACTATGCTAGAACTAGATGTTACTGTTGATACTGTTACTAGGACTCACTATAAGTAGTTGCTCTACCTCTAAGGCCAAAGAAAGAGAAGCAGCCAAAATGCCAGGCACACATATTTGGCAAATGTATAAATGAATAAACACACTATAATCAGGGGCCATATTGTCATAAGACTTTCTAAGTGATCTACCTGCTCTTTTTTTAATTATTATAAGAATGCTTATTTCTTATTTTTTATTATTATAAGACCACAATTTTTTATTTTATAAGCTTTATATTGTTGTAATATCACTCTTCCATTGTTGTAAGATCACTTATTTCTAAGTGATCTACCTTTTTCTAAGCCCCCATTTAATAACTCTTGGTGGCTCTGAAGACATATGTCTCTCCTCCTTTCATCCAATTTCTCAAACAAGTATCTGTCTTCTGAGAAACCTGCATATACAGACCAGAGAGATAATATAGCAAGGAAAGATCTTGCTTTGCATGTAGCTGACCTAGTTTCAACCCTGGCATCTCCTATGGTCCTACAAGCCAGGAGTATCACCAGGTATCACCCCTGAGCATCACCAGGTATAGTCCAAAAACAAACAAGACAAACAAAAAAAGAAAATAAATCTGCACTTTTCCAGCATATATCTCCCTAACGTAATGATAATAATATCAAATACTTGTGGAAACACAAGGCAGCATTTTTTCAAAGATAAAACGTCACTGAAGTGACTTAACCTTATCACATCACACACAGCTGCAGTCGCTCTAACTCAAGTGGGATCCAAGAGTTCCAGCCACTCAGCCTCCTCTTGATCCCCCAGAGTCCACAGAAGATTCTGAAAGTCAGCAGCCTGATCACAATTGGAATGGGAAGTTTAGATGCAGAAAAAGCCTTTTTCCAAATGCCTGCAGCCCTGTGGATAGAGAGTCCAAGACCTCATGGAAGGCAGGAGGAAATAAGGGAGAATGAGACAGTTGGATTTTGGTCCATGGACAATTTGGAACATTTTGTTCAGGTTGGTGTTAGTAAGTAAACAAAGAGAATTAAAGTATCAAATGACTTAGTCTTCTGTTTAGGTGCCTGGAGTGACAAGGGTAATGGAGATGCCCCTAAATTAAAGCAATGACCCAAACTGAGGAAGCCAAGCACGGTTTGGGACATTTTAGGTTCGACGCTTTTCCTTTGCAGCTAACAGTATCTCACCAGTTTCCCATAACTAAAATCCACATTGTTTTTCTCTTGACTCACCACACTATGCACAGATTTATAGCTATAAGTAATTTATCCATCCAAGTCAGTCTAGAGTCCAGCATATTTAACCAAAAAGGACCAGTGGTAATTGCTGGGAGAGGATTCCCACAAAGTCAGGTCGTGAGACTTTCACAGAAAATGAATGCCTTGGTCACACACACACACATACTCAGCCTCATTTCCGCTCCAGCTTGTGAGTCAGGAGACAAAACTAATTTCATTATTTTACTAGTTTCTAATACCCATCATCTTTAAGAACTTACAAGGTGGTAACAGCCAGATCTGAAATACCTATCATGTAAGACTGGCCAACTCCAAGTAGGCAAAAAAGAATAAAGGCAAATGAAGACAAGGATCATTTGTACAAGCTGTGATGTGACTCATCAAAACAAGCAACTGTACCTATGGTAAGTGAGTCACAGACACAGCACTCAGCCTTCAAGTTTTCAGGCAAAAGGAGAAACTTGATCAGCTTAGACAGAAAAGCATGCCAAGTGTGCAGGAGAAACACACCATTTCTAATGCTAAGAGACAAATTCCTCCCCGGGGCCCTCATAAAGAGGATGGAGTAATAGAAAAAACAGCTTTACGGTCGTCACAGCAGTGATTTCTGAGGGGCTGTTTCTTCAGTTCCAAATGAGAGCATCATGCCAGAGCACATTCTGAGAAAGCAGGACTGAACTGGGAAGCAGAGGTTACATTTTAAGAAAAACACACAGAAATCAATATGAGTGTACACAGACCTTCCAGGTGTAGATCTGAGAGAAAGCCAGACTTTGTCTTGGTTTTAAAAATTTGTTGGTTTATTTATTTTGTTGGGCTACACTGGGTAGTACACACACAGGGTTCACTCCTGGCTCTGTGCTCAGGTTCACTCCTGGTGGAGAATGGTCTCTTGGGGTACCAGGGATAGAACTCTAGTCAACCACGTGCAAAGCAAGTGCCCTATCTACTATTGTACTCTAGTCTGGCCCTAAAGCCCTGTTTTATTTAAACTTTGATCACACACTGGCATCCTTGGGGAAATTTTTTAAGGTTATCAAGATCTGAAGCACATCCTGAGCAGATCACATTAAAACTATAGGGATGAAAGAGTTGGCTTTTGATCAATGATAGCACAGTGGGCAGGGTAATCTTGCATGCAGCAAACCTAAGTTTGATCCTTAGCATCCCATATGGTTCCATGAGCGAGCCAGGAGTAATTTCTGAGCCCAGAGTCAGAAATGCTACAGAATGTAGCCTCAAAACAAAACAAACAAACAGAAGAGTTGAAGCAGCCAAATGCCAAGCATACATATATTTGGCGAATGTATAAATGAATAAACACACTACGACTCAGGAGTCATATTCTGGTAAGAATTTCTAAGTGATCTACTTGCTATCAGTCCAGGTCATTTTAAAGCTTCAACAGAGTAGCTTTTGCCATGGCTCTGGACCAATTAAACCAGAATAGCTTGGATAGACCCGGCGTTAACATTTTTCAAAGCTTCCCAACTTAGTATAGTTATAGCACGGTACTCAGCTAGAAATGAGAAATTAGTGAAGTGACAGATCCATTCTCAAGGACTGCTTTGAGGTCTGTGCAATGGATACTAAGCAACAGAGTGCCAAGCTGCCTGCTTTGCCCACGCAAACACATAAATACTCAAAAGGGCTTAATCCGTAGGGCTGGAGCAATAACTGGGTTTTATTCTGTATAAACAGAGAGAGGCCCAGAGTGATAGTAATAGTACAGTGATTAGATCACTAGCCTTGCAAATGGTCAACCCAGGTTTGATTTCCCTGCACCTCTGGGCTGTCCAGGGGTGATCCCTGAGCACAGAGCCAGGAGTAAGCCCTGAGCATCGCTGGGTGTGCAAAAAAGTAAACTTGGAGGAAAATCTGAAAGCAATGATCATTTTTATCTTTTAAATCTATAAAATATCCAATCAAGGCATGACTTTTATTTGTTGGGCGCGACTACAATACTTTCAGAAGATAGTGTAAGTCAACAATTGAATTCAAGAGTAAGAAAATAAAAATTCAGACTGGAGAGATAAGCATAGGGCCAAAGCATTACTAGCCTTGCACACAGCCACCCCCGGTTCTATCCCCAGTACCGCACTGGGGGTCTCCTGGGATGAAAGCGATTCCTCCCTCAGCATAGCAGGGTGTAACCTCTCCTCCAAACCCCCCAGAATACCTGGGGAGTACCCGCACCCTGCAAGCCACAAAGTTCCATTGAGTCACAAGCATCCTAGAGGTGGTGGGGTGCGGCTGCATAAGTGAGGCGCCTCCATTCCAGGATCCAGGGTGCAAGATCGGTCCTGGGGGTCTGCCCCTCCCAATCCTGGTCAGTTTGGGGGAACCCAGAGGACACTCGTGGCCTGCCTGCCTACGATGCTCACCTGCTCCATATGTGGGAGCAGCTTGAGCGGGCTCCGCGCCCCGTGTCGAAACACGACCAGCACCTTCTTCAGCTCCAGCGAGCGCCGCTCCACCGACTGGGGTTCAGCCAGGGCCACGCGCCGCTGCTGGAAACCCAGTGCCAGGGCGCCCAGGATGCCCACCGGGGCCCACACAAGCCAGCACCACGGCCCGGCCATTGCAGAGACCCCCCGAGCGTTTGCAAAACTGCGCGCAGCACTAGGCCGAGACTTCTGCAAGTTCGCCTCGCAGTCTGCCTCTGCAGGGAGCCAAAGGGGCGGCTCAGGGTCCCAGATTTCTCCCCGTAGCAAACTTTGCCTGGAAAAGGACCTCAACCAGCCCGGAGGTCTGGGTGGCAATGACCGGGACTGAACAAAGCTCACACTTGTCTACCCGCCCCGGGACCTGTCCCGGGCAAGCTCGTGCAAGGGAGCACGGGAAAGCGAGTCCCGTGGACGACGCTCAGCCGCAGCCTCGTGGGCGAAAAGAACTACAACTCCCACAAAGCTCCGCGTGGTGGGCGCCTCCCCCGAGGGGATGATTCACCAGCCAATCGCCTTTGACCCTTAGTGCTAGTCTTTGGGCTGAGCTGGGTGACTGAAGAGGTGGGGAGCAAAATGAACACATTTTGCATGCTTTTAGGCTGGAAAAATCTTGCAGGGCAAAGGGAGAATGACTTGGCAGAGGGATATTTTGAGTCTAGGGTGTACTTAATAAGACTTTTCTGCAATCAAAGGAACTGGTGTTAAGGCCCCTTCGCTCATCAAAGAGGCTGAGGACAAATTGACAGAACTTGTCTGCTAACTTTTTGGATCTTTCTCGTGGAAAATAGTGACTCTTGCTGGCTAGGGTCCTGGTGACTCACTCGTTTAGTTTGCAAAAAATGCCAGCCTTGTGCAGTCACCTGCTACTTGGTTCCTGTTGGCCATGCCCTCCCCCAATTTATGCCCCAGGTCTTTGGAATGAGGTTCACACACCTGGTGTTTGCAGCAATAGTGGCCAACTCAAGGCTAAGGTTGAGAGAAAATATTATTTTCCAGCTTGTTCTTGGGTCATTCATTTGGTCTTTGTTTTTAGCGGGACCATTGATGAAGGCAAATACTTACTAATGGCAGCTTACTCTCCAGGTTCTTTGGTTTCCACCATTAGGGTAGAGGATTTTGGATCTGACAAGTTCATAGTTGTCCTCCTGTCCTACTTCATAGATTTTCTTTATGTGTGTCTCGATGTGCTTTAAACTGAAGCTTTTGTTGTTGTTGTTGTTGTTTTCTTCTGTAGTCTCAGCATAGCTACAAGAATGTCAGACCCCCCTGCCAGGGCACTTTCGTGTAATGAAATGTCAACCCAAGGACTGGACTCCATTGTTCTCGGCAGTTTCAGAGAGGGGCAGGATTTGGGCAGTTGCTGGAAGTAGCTGACACTGTTTGGACACATTTAACGACTCTGAAATGCTAGCATCTTGGTATCAATGCCTACTATAATACAAACTACCTGAACGCAGACTTCAACTTTGAATGAACAAGTTCAAAAGAGTGAACGAATGATCTGCAGATATTTAATGTGTAATATATAAATGGTTGCTTGGAGTAGTAAAGAGCTGCATTTCCCTCTCATTTTTAATCCATGCACCATAATTTACAGTACTATAAACAATAGAATTTCAGTCTCACCTTTGAACTTTATGAGTACTGACAGCTGGGTGGGAGTAAAGTGTTGAGTTCCCTGTGGGAGGAGTTGGACTAAGAATTTCTGCTTAGCTGATCTCTGCAAGGAGGCAGAGCAGGTGAGGTTGGAAAAGGACAGATCAAAGGTAGCACATGAAAAATGGAGTCAGCACATGGGAGACTACCTTGGTGGAAAAGGGGGTTGGTGGTCTGTAAATATTTGGTTTGTGATATAAGATAGTGTTGGAAAATCAAAGCAAGAAGATATCATTCTCACACCACAGAGATTGGCACACATCACAAAGAACAAGAATAACCAGTGCTGGTGTGGATGCAGGGAAAATAAACTGTTCAGTGCGGTGGGAATGCTGTCTAGTCTGACCTTTCTGGAAAACAATATGAATATTCCTCAAAAAACTAAAAATTCCCTTAAGCCTGCAAGGTGCAATTTCTGAATGCAGAGCCAGGATTAGCCCCTGAGCTCCCCCAGGCGTTTCCCTCCTCCCAAACAAAAGCCAAATCTGGAAATTGAGCTTCTATATCAGGGGTCCTCAAACTTTTTAAACAGGGGCCCAGTTCACTGTCCCTCAGACCATTGGAGGGCCAGACTATAGTAAAAACAAAAATTATGAACAAATTCCTATGCACACTGCATACATCTTATTTTGATGTGAAGAAACAAAACGGGAACAAATACAATATGTGACCCACAGGCCGTAGTTTGAGGACCACTACTAGGGATATACCCTAGGAACATAAAAATATAATATAAAATGCCCTCTGCACTCCTATGTTCATTTCAGTGCTATTCACAATAGTCAATCTGGAAACAACCCAGGTGTCTGACAAGAGATGAGTGGCTACAGAAACCATGGTACATATACACAATGGAATACTATGCAGTCATCATCAGAGATCATGAAATTTTTCTCATCAGGCTGGGAATCTCTGCGAATCCACGCCTGCCTAGTGTGGCAAACTACAAAGATCTGTGAGTTTGTCTTCTCTTTGTGTTTATCTTTCGTTTGCTGTCCTCTGAACTCGCGGGAGTGAGCCATCTTGGCTCAAAAAAAAAGAACTCGCTCTCCCAGAGTTCCATTCGAGGACAGGAAAGCCCAGGAGCATGCCATTACAATGAAAACCGGCTATACTCAAGTACTGTGAAAAAGCAAGGTTCCCTACTCGTGACATCAGGCTGGGAATCTCTGTGAATCCACGCCTGCCTAGTGTGGCAAACTACAAAGATCTGTGAGTTTGTCTTCTCTTTGTGTTTATCTTTCGTTTGCTGTCCTCTGAACTCGCGGGAGTGAGCCATCTTGGCTCAAAAAAAAAAATCGCGGCCGCTCCGCTCGCTACGCGGCCGCGCACCCTTTCTAAAGTAAGAACAACATCGCAACAAGAAGAGAGAAAATCACTAAGGACTGTACTGGACAACTGAAGCCCAACATTTCTCTCTGGACTCTTCTCCCTGCTATGCCTAGGCCCAAGAATTGATCCTTTGAGAGGCCTCATCCACGGAGGACTCCACTACCTTGTAGGCAAATCGACACACCCAGAAAGGGCGGAACCAGAGGAGTGTGGCTACGCACATCATCTAGACAATGAACACTACCGCAACACATAGAAAAACACACAATACAAGTGTGACAATGGGCAAACAACGCAGGCCAG